>JARHVA010002164.1:0-247500 GCA_037957365.1 Torreya grandis
TAACTCAATTTTTATAAAAATTAAATATATCCATTTATTCTCTATCTAAGGTGCACTACTAGAGTGCCTATCTGTGAGAGAGAGAGAGAGGAGAGAGAGAGAGAGAGAGAGAGAGAGAGAGAGAGAGGAGATGAGGAGAGAGAGAGAGAGAGAGAGAGAGAGAGAGAGAGAGAGAGATAGAGAGAGAGAGAGAGAGAGAGAGAGAGAGAGAGAGAGTGGTTAAGTGGGTATTACAAAATAATATCAACATAATGAGCACATAGGCATGTGTACACCTTAATCAATATGAAATAAAGTAATTAAACTACATTAATTACTCTAAACACTCTCCCTTAATCTATGATTAAGGTGTGAAAAACAAAATGGATCCTCGCAACAAGGCATGATGAGGTACTAAATTAAAGTAGGATGTAGTGTGAAGCCAAGTGTCCCTATGGATTCTGATCCATATTTATAGAGTATATATATGTAGAGTCATTATAACCACCAAATGGAAGTAATAATGGTGATGGATATGAGGACAATTTAATATGAACTCTGCACTTTAGAATATTTCATAGAATGATGAATTTGAAGAAGTATTGCTTGGACACCATTTAATAAGATGGTGAGTATTAAGAAAAAATATTTGTGGGGGCAACCATATTGGTGTCACTAGTGGGGGATATCATACTTGTGTCACTATAATAATCATAAAAAAGTATATGGAGATAAGTGAAAAAAAATGGTATGGGTTTTATCAAATAAAGTGCCTGAATAAGATACCCATGTATAAAGGGAGGAATTAAGAAAACACTCAAGAAGGTGAAAAATATACATATAACTCTCATAAAGTGAAAAAAAATGAGAAAAATCATAGCATTAAATCCCCCACCCAAAAGAGAGAAAAGAAGAAGAGAGAGCTATAAATCCCACCAAAGATGATGCTAAAGTAGTCCATACTCCTAAAGTACTTGGAACTCAATTTGCATGAGTGGTCCAAATCCACTACTTGATCATAAAAGCAATTGACACTTTGATTCACCATAATATCTTCAATAAAAAATATTTCCAATGGTGTCTAAAAAGTACAAAAGATTATTGGCATGTGCAAGGGGTGATTAACACATAAGAAGCAATATCTACACCACACCCCACATAATGCTAGCTAGGTGGAGTGATGCCCCAAAAAAGGTCTACATGAGTGGTTTGAATCCATTACCCAAACACTTAATAAAGTTAACATTATATGCACCATAATAGATCCATATCACTTTTAAAAATATTTTCAAAATATGAAAAATGACACTGGGATCACTAAAATAGCTACACTTCAATCTATTGGAGATTTTCAATTGTAAAAAAAGTGGTGTCACAAATACAAATAAAATATATAAGTAAGATGGTGTTGGTGGTGATTGGATTAGAATGATAAATATTAAAGGTTTCACAAAAATAAGGTACAAATTCATGAAGATAGACTAAGTTATAAAATAAAATGCCCCATTTCACTTTATAATTTAGTATGATTACAATATATCTTATATATAAAAAACACCAAATTAAAACAAGGAAGACATTGGGCTTCAATAGGATAGTTCCAAACAAGGAGACTATTGACCTATCAAAGAAGTCATCAGAAATCATGAGATTTGATCTTAATACCATGAAAGAGTTATAAAATCTCTTCAACCAATATATCTCTAAGATCTCACTACCACAGTCATAACCCATTAACATGTTACTCACACAAAGCTATGAACTATCTATATCTCAAATTGTTATACAAGTGAATATATCCACTTATTCTCTATCCAAGATGGACTACTAGAGTGCTTATAAATATAAGAGAGAGATTTATTGAGTGGGTATTTCCACATAGTGTCAGCATAATGAGCACATAGGCATATTTACACTCTAAACAAGATTAACTAAATTAATTAAAACTATGTTAATTACTCTAAAAATAATTATTTTCATGTTTTAAATAAATATTATCTAAAATATGATTTACCTTTCCTAAATTTTGATATGATTATCTATTATATGATATGATATTATATGATATCATTCATGGATGGATTTTTAAGGTACAATCAAATAAAAATTAACCCTAAAGATCATGAAAAAAAATCCATTCATCACACCTTGGAGATGATTTTATTATATAGAAATGATTTTTGGATTTTAAAATGTTGGGGATACATATCAATGTGCTATGACCCATATTTTTCTTGCTTATATACATAAACAGTCAAGGATTGTCTTTATTATATTTTGTCAAACACCAAATAAATATCCAATCATGTAATAAATTAACATTATTTTTTTGAATGCTTACATAAATATAATATGTATTTGAATTAATATAAGTTTGTTTTTGGAGTCACTTGTGAAAATGTATTGGGATATATGATATCTCAATGAGGCATTGAAGTGGAGCCTAACATTGTAAAAGCCATTTTAGACATGTTTCCAATAAAGGAACTCAAAAAACTTTAGTTCTTGTAAGGAAAAATACATGCAATTTGATGTTTGATGGCCCAAATTGATCATAAGACACAATGTTTCACATAATTAGTAAATAAGGATATAAATTTCAAATGGGATGAGCATTTTCAAAAGAGTTTTGATGTTATCAAAGAATATTTTTTAAACTTCCCATTATTATGCCACCTAACCTTGACATACCCTTACTATTATACATTTTATCTATATATCACACTATAAAAGATTTAATTTCTAAATAAAATGATTATCACCAAGATCATGTAATATATTACATCAATCATACATTGGCTAATTATTAAAATAATTCTAGTGTCAGAGAAATTGTGTTTGGATCTTGTCTTCAAAACATAAAATTTATGACTTACATGTTGAATAATGAAACTCAAATTATTGAAAAAGTGGATCCTTTGAGATTTATTATGTCTAAATCATGAATATCAAGATGAATTTTAAATTGGATCATGTTACATATGTAATTTTACTTAAAATTAATTTCATAAAAAATGTCAAAGGACAAGTCATAGTAGATTAGCATGCATCAAATCCATTAATATATGTGTAGTCATATAAAATGTGAAAATTGGTAAATTAAGTGTGGTTAAATACACCCAACCCATAAGTCCCTCTTACTTGATCTCATGACCATCATAATCATCTTTTCACTAATTCCCAATCATCTGTAGCCTTTTAGACTTGATCCCAACTGAGTCAAACCCCTTTTTTCATGACTAATACATCCCCCTAGGTATTATTATCTCAAGACAATAGTACCACACTTGGAATATAACACCAGTGCCACTCCTATCTAATTTTAGTTCTCATATCCAACTACATGTTTGGTCCTAATGGCTAGTTTCTTCTAGTTCCCCATCCTTCTCCTTGTTAGCCTAATGTGAGAACATTCAACCCATGACCAATAGATCCCTATAAAATCCCATTAAAAGATCATTTGGAAATGGTTTAAAAATATCACTAAGTAAACAAGAATACAAGCAAGACAACTCAATAAATCTTCCTTATTCTTTTCATACAGCCAACCAACATATATACAATCTTATTCAAATCCTTACACCAATCCCTATCCATGTCAAGTACATCCAATTTAGCATTTTACATATTCATACACTCAATTTCACAAAGTACATCAAGTGGGAGAACTACATATGGCTTGATCCCTCTTTAAAGTATTGATATGTAGGTAGTGTGCCCACATAAGGGGTGTGGATATAGTGTCAGCATAATGTGCAACTATATTCTACAAGGAGATCTATAGACTTCTAGCTACAAAAACTTCACAAATAGGGTCACACAGACCTAGTGAACAAAACCTAGAAAGCTCAGATCCTCAAGATAATAGTGGTAAAGGTGGATTATAGAATCAATTCCACTCATATCCACTTTATACACTCCTATCCAATCATATAATGAAGGTCAAATCTTAGTTTGTGATAGTGTCCCAGTCTTGCAAAGTGAATACTAGACCCTATCTCAGCCATATCAGCTAGTTTCTAACCAAGTCTTATTTTCTCCATCTCATTACTATTTTTGTAAAGGTCAAAATTGCAATATAATGTAAACAAATAATTAGATTAATTATTGAATATTTATTTACTCAAACCCCTTTAGCTAAATTTATAATAATACACCAATATTCCCTAAATTGTTAAATCATTTAGTGAACCTGACTTACTTTGTTTGTGCATAAAAACCCTAGAAACCCTCGGGTAAATTTCTTACTAATTTTTCCTATATTTTTTTAATTTTATACATAAATAATAAAATCATAAATTAGCATTAAATTTTAAAACTTTTTAATAATTTAAAAAAAAATTATTTTAAACCTTAGTTGTCCATACTAGGTCCTAGTAATTTTCTAATCATTTTAAAAAAAATTACTAGCATATTTAAATTAAAAAAATCCATTCAAATTTCAAAATTCAATAGTAAATTTTAAAAAACATTTATTTTTTAAAACCATAGTTTCATCTACTAGGTCCTATTAAATCATGAATTTTCCAATAATTTTTTAATCTTTTACTTGCATATTTCCCTCAGAACTTCACTTTTAATTTCAAATTTTCATAGTAATTGTTCAAATAATTATTTTAAAAACCCTAGTTGCATCTTCTAGGTTTCTTTAAATCACAAATTTTCCAAAAAATTTCTAATTTTTTTCTATCATATTCCACTCATAAATTCACTTTAAATTTCAAATTTTCATCATAAATCTTCAAATAAATCATCTTTCAAACCCTAGTTGCATATACTAGGTCCTATTACTTTTGACATATCACCTTACATTCTAAAATTAAATTTCAAAAATGGATCTCACTTATTTACAAAGTTTTCTTACATTTTTTTTCAAATAATAAGGAGACCATCATTGGTACTATCATGTACATGAATGATGAAGTTTATCGTATGTTAGTATAAAGCTTCATTATTTGAATTTCATGCTTACTCTTTATAATAAAGGATGATATTACAATAGTTATTGATAAAAATGCACAATATTTCATTATTTCTTTGGCATATTCTATCTCACTCATGTGGAATAATTTCCAACTCCATTTTGCTAAACATGTTATCAATGTTATGTTACATATCATTTTTTTATACATTCATGCACAATTTCATGTTCCATATCCTTTCCTTTCTATCTCTCATGTGGATTTTTTTTAAATTTTATCATTTTAAACACATTAGAAATGTCATAATACATGTCAAATTTTTATATACATTTATGAATAAATTCATGCTCTCTACCCCTTGCTTGCTATCTCTCTTGTGGAATGATTTTTATAAACATATTATTGTACAAATCATCACTCATATTCATGCATTTCATTCCACATTAATGCTTTTTACCTAGATGCATATAACTCCTTCACTACTTTGGAGTATCTTCCTATCACTACTAGACACAAGAAAAAACTAGTAGTTATACCTATCCCTCCTCCTTTAAAACTTGGTACTTATAGCTCTTATCCTACACCTACTACCAACTCTATGCCTATAGTAGATCATGAGATACATTATATCACCTAAGTTTTGGAAGATAGGTAGGTTGATTACACCCATGCCTATAACTTTATCACTTAGGTTAGCACCTTTTCTTATATAATTTTAGTTCTGGAACTCCTTTAAAAATTATATTTTTACAAAGATGTGTTATATATATCCCTTGATAATATAATAATCCCTATTTCCACCAAACCAGCTTATGTTGCTTCTATCCTCAACACCATGCAATGGATCGAAGAACATATTTCCTTTGAAAAATAAGATTTACCCTCATGCCACATCATTGAACAACATCTACCTCTGTATATTCAATTAAGTATTAATGATGTGGGGGTAAAAAGGGTATTAGTTGATAATGGTATAGGACTCAACACTTGTAACATTTATTTTCTTAAACATCTTAATATACAACCTCAAGATCTTGACCATTTACATATGAATGTTAGAAATTTTGACAAAATTCCATAGAAAGTCATGGGTCACATAACACTCAATCTTACCTTAGGGCCTAAGACACTACCAAATACTTGCCAAGTCATGCCAAATGACCTCAACTATAATTTATTACTGGATTGGCCTTAGATTCATGATATGCACACTTTCCCTTTTACACTCCATTATTGTTTAAAGTTTAGTCACAAAGGCTACATCTACACATTACCAAAAGATAACAAATCTTTTAAATACTACCAAGTTATCAAACTCCATAAAATTATATTATGCACTTTAATCTTGGTAATATATCAGCACAACCCATTATTCATAGTGTACCTTTGGACCATGCAACACATCAATAAACTCTAATTTTTGTAATAAAATCAACACCAAATCACTAGTTTACCTCTCTTTTCACACTTAAATGTCTTAATATGATGAGATTTCATGGTAAAGGTCTTAAAAATCATGAATAAAGAATCATCAATCTTTTTGAGGCATCTACACAACATAGAACATAAGGTCTAGGATATCAGTTTACCTACCTTCATAATAAGCCTTCTTCCATCACTTCAAATCATATAAATTTTTGTCCACCCACTAGACTAGTAGACCACATCATTAATCATACTTCAACATTATCATTGATCTATCTTGATCTCATTGATGACACAATTTCACTAGACATGTTCACATTAGATGAATTATCCAACAATGAATCCCTCCTATAATTTATCAAAGCACATGAGGACCTTCCATCTTGATATAATAAAAATAGATTTATTCATCACACAAATGACCATGCATAATTTGAAGAAAGTCCATATTCTCCAAAAGACATACTAGTTGATTCAGATGATATTATTCCTACCACTCCCTACACACTTGATCATTCCACATTGCTTAATGAAGAAATAGTTAATTTCAATTTTAGAACTGATCAGGACCCCTAAATTATTTTATTAGCCACTACCCTATGAAAGGAAGATGATATAGATATTCATCAAACCTTAACATATTTTCTATAACTCTTTACTTGGTCTTACTTAGATATGCCAATAATTCATACATCCATAACAGTTCATTAGATTCCTTTATACCTAGATGTTAAACCCATTGAATAATTTTTTTTGTAAAATGAATCCTAAGGTGGCTCTCCTAGTTAAAGACAAGATCCAAGACATCTTAGATGTCAGTTTCATTTGACTAAGAGCACACCCTAAATGGGTTTCCAATATAGTCCCTGTGATAAAACCTAACAAACAAATTCGATGTTATTTCAATTCCCATGATTTAAATAAAGCATGTCTAAAAGATGATTTTACTTTACCTAACATTGACATAATCATCAATTCCATATCCATATATGAAATTTTATCATTTATGGATGGCTTTATAGGATACAACCAAATCAAAGCTACTGAAGAATATCAAGAAAAAACACAACACCTTTGGGTACATTTTGTTACATTGTCATGCCTTTTAGATTAAAAATGTTGGAGCCACATACCAACATATCATGACACATATTTCATGATTTGATTCACCATACTATCAATTATTATGTTGATGATATCTTAGCTAAATCCAAATAATGACATCACACTATTGATTTATGAAAGATCTTTCAAAGACACAAATAATACAATGTTCAATTGAACCCAAAGAAGTGTCTTTAGAGTTACATCAATAAAAATATTAGGTTTCATTATTTCTTAGTGTGGCATAGAGGTTGACCCTAAGAAAGTCAAAGAAATCATCGACAAGCCACCTCCTATGAACTTAAAGAAACTTTGATCCCTATAGGGTAAGATCCAAGCAATCCATAATTTTATAGCTTAGCTTGCTGATAAAACTCAACCATTCACTCAATTACTAAATAAAGATACTAAGTTTTTTTAGGACCAAGCTTGTAAATAAATCTTTGATTCAATCAAAAAATATCTTCTTAATCCACCTATCTTAGTACCACCTATCACTAATAGTCCTTTCCTACTATATATCTTAGCAATAGACCATGCATTAGGAGAAATATTAGCACAACATGATGATCAACACACTAAATGATTATTTTATTACATCAATCACATGTTAGTTGATTAAAAAAAAATTATTCCATAATATAAAAGTTATGTTTGTCACTATTTTTTTCCATGCCAAAACTCTAACATTACATGGTAAATAATGAGACTCAGGTTATCACAAAATCAGATCCATTAAAATTTCTCACAAAAAAACCACATATCTATAGTCGTATCACAAAATGGGTCATGTTATTAATAGAGTTTGACTTAAAAATAGTTCTTCAAAAATCAATAAAGGGTCAAATCATTATAGACCATTTTGTAGTTGTACCTCTTCTAGACACTAATCCTATTAGTGACACATTTAGAGATGATTTCACTGCCTATTCTACTCATTCTAATACTTGGACCATGTTCTTTGATGGTTCTCAATGTGCATCTAGTGTAGGGGTATGAATTATCTTTATCAACCCTTCTAGTCACATAGTTCTTATTGCATATCGATTAAGTTTTTCCTACACCAACAACATCATAGAACATGAAACACTTATTTTGGGTCTATTTTCCACCCAGTCTCTCCAAATAAGATATATTAAAGTATTTGGTGATTCCTAACTTATGTTAAACTAGGTAAATGATGTCTATTAGACAAAATAAGAACATCTTATCCCATACCAAAACATGGTACAATGTTTATCATCATAGTTTGATTAATTTTCTATAGAAAGTATACTAAGAAAAGAAAATTGACATGAAAATACAATGGCAAGTGTTTCATCTTTGATTCATATTGACATTAATGATGATAAAACTATTTTCATAATTAAATTCTTAAAATCACCATCAGTATCTAATTTATATTTGATTGCACTATCCATTCTAGCCACTACATGCAGTACTGTAACTCCAAAATCAATTCTATTACACCAAACAATTTTTCTCAAAATGATAAACACAAGTTATAAAAAAAATCACTTTGTTATGTACTCATTGGTGGAGACATTTTTAAATTGTCCTTCAATGGATAATTTCTTTGATGTTTGACATTAGTAGAAGCCAAAATTGATCTTACATAGATACATGATAGTGAGTGTGGTGGCCACTTTAATGGAAAAGCCATGTCACACAAATTTCTATGACAAAGATACTACTGGCCCACCATAGAAGATGAATGTATACAATATACAAAACTATGCGATAAATGTCAATGACATAGTAACTTATAGCATTCACCATCACAAAAATTATAGCCTATTGTCTCTCCATGTCTATTCATGTTATGGGGATTTAATCCTATTGGAAAAATTAACCCTAAATCTATTGATGGACATAAATTCATAATCACATCCACATAATACTTTACCAAGTGGTTAGAAGCCATTCCACTTAAATCTACTATAGGTGAAAACATTTGTAGCTTTCTCATGACTCACATTATTTCATACTTTAGCTTGTCTACAACCATCATTTTTGATAATGAAACATCATTCAAGAATAAAACTATCAAGAAATTTTGCACAAAATATAAGATTAAACACACATTTTCCACTCCATATTACCCACAAGGAAATGGTCAATCAGAGGCCACTAATAAAACCATCAACAACATTTTGAGCAAAATAGTGACCAAATTTGGAGATGATTAGCACAATCAACTAGTCTTTGCATTATGGGCATATTACACAAGTGTCTACATGCCCAAAAGAGTCACTCATTATTCACTTGTTTATGTCATAAATTCAATTTTACCATTGGAGTTATAAATCCCATCTCTTTGTGCCTCCCTTAAAGATATTCTCACTGATGACCATTATCATGAAAAGCATCTACACCAGCTTGAGTAGTTAGACCATACATGCATTCAAGTAGAAAAACATCTTTGAATCTACCAACAATATATACAATGATCCTACAACAAATGAGTTCACACTAGAGAACTCAAAGTTAATGATCTCATTCTCAAATAAAATCTTCGCAATGTCAATGCTAAATAAGAAATCAAAGGAAAATTCAAACCAAATTGGCTAGGTCCATACATTATTACTAAAAATCTTAGCTCTAAAGTGTATTATCTATCCTAAATTGAAGGAAAGAAAATAAAAAATCTCATGAATTTTATTCATCTACGTAGGTTCCATGTCTAGCATTTCATTTCACACATTATACTGTACATAATTTTCTAAAATTACTTGTACATAGTTTTTTATGTTTGATTGTACATAGCTCAAATATCAAAAACTCAAATACATTAAAATATTTCAAAATACAAAAACATGAAAATACTTCTAAAAAACCAAAAATATTTTGATTGTATGCATCATCTATGCTTTACATTTCTACTATCATGCTAGACTTACATTTGCTATTCTATGTTATTGTTTTTCTACATTACCATGCTTCACTTGATCTTCTTTGAGTGTGTATAGTGACATATATATCTTTGATTGCTTCACTCTACCCATCTAGGGGGAATCATACTTCTACATCAAGACACACATCAATATACACACCCACTGGGGCCATCTTCTACATGACTACACCATCCAAGTTATGTCATTCCTACACCACACACTCTAGTTATCATGTTAATGTACATTAATTACTAGCTTTCATAGATTACTATATCAACACTCACTATTATATAGAATTCATGTATTTATTAGAATTTACCTAGTCCTCCATACTTTCATATCTTAATTTGATTAGTTAGATGTGATTTTATTTTTAGTATTTACATGATTTCCTTTCTTGCTTTATGTATCTAGATGTGATTACATTTCTCAACTCTTATTTGTCTCTTATATGTGCCTTAGGACATTTGACAATGTCCTTTACTTCTATTCATTTGTGTGCCTTTGGACATTTGCCAATGTCCCTTGATTTTACTCTTTTATGTGATTATGTCTTTCACACCAACCTTTCTTGTTGTAATTATGTGTGTATGTGGAATTTAAACATGCCTTATATGATTGCTTCTAGTTTGAGATAAATTTTCCCATGTCCCTTGTTTTTTTGGCCCCTTGGCCACTCTTATATGCTTCTTGAATCTTGACTTGTGTTCTTGTTTCTTGTTTGATTCTCATTGTTTACAATTCCATGATCCAAATCATGCATTATCTTACTTTCTTGGATGTCATGATGTACATCATGATCCATCCCTCCATAAAACCTAATAATTAGAAAATAAAAAATAACCAAACTTATAGTTCCAATTTAGTACATTGCACATGCTATTACATTGTTATATCTATCTAGGCATACCCCTATTGATCTAATAATCTCTCATTAAAAACCATGCTATCTTGAGATATCTTATCGATTATCATTGCTATTATCATGCATCTTTGTATCATAACACACTTGTAGGGATATTTATTTTGAGGGTAGTCATTATAGGGTCTTCATTTCTACCCTCAAAAGAGGGAGAAATAAACAAGGATTTTGTCATAGAGATCAAAGCTCCTAATGGTAATAAATTCAGCTTTAAAACACCTAGAGTAGTAACTAGACATTAAAATAGTCAGAACAAACTAGGCAAATAGTGAAAATGTCTTAATAGTAATCAAATTTGGCATAAGACAATAACACCAAGATTGGAATATATTTTTAGTGCCACTACTATCTATTTTTATTTTTCCTATCCAAATAGTAGAAAAACAAATTCATGAGCTTCACCCTTGCATGTAAGTTCAAGTATGTTTTCTTTTTTCCTTTATCCTAGTATTTCACTTTACGGCATTACTAGAATAAAAGGGGGGCAAATGTAATCATATAAAATGTGAAAATTGGTAACTTGAGAATGGTTAAAGACACCCAACCCATAGGTCCCTCTTTCTTGATCTCATGACCCTCATAAGCATAATTTAATTGATTCCTAATCATCTGTAGCCTTCTAAGCTTGATTACAAGTAAGCTAAACCCCTTTTTCCATGACTAATCCATCCCCCTAGGTCCTGTTATCTTAAGAAAATAGTACCACACTTGGAATATAGAATTGGTTCCACTCTGATCTACTTTTGGTGCCCTTATCCAAATGAATTTTTGGCCCCAATGGTTAGCTTCTTCTAATTTCCCATCTTTCTCCTTGTCAACTTGATGTGAGCACATTCAACCCATGACCAATAGATCCCTATAGAATCCCATTCAAAACTCATTTGTAAAAAGTTGGAAAATACCACCAAGAAATCAAGAATATATGCTAGAATACTCAAGTAATCTTCCCTATTCTCTACATACAACCAACCAATATACTTAAAATCTTATTCAAATCCTTACACCAGTCCCTAGCCACCTCAAATACATATAGTTTAGCATTTTACATATTCATACACTTAATTTCATAAAGCACATCAAGTGGGAGAACTACATATGGACTGATCCCTCTTCAGAGTATTGGTATGTAGGAAGTGTGTCCACACTAGGGGTGTGGATACATGTTCAATGAATATTACACACACTTACCTCCCCCCTCTCTCTTTAAATTTGTCAAAGCATAATGGATTATAGGGTTTGAAGATAAAATCTACTATATAAGGAGATCTACAAACTTCTAGCTACCAAACCTTCATAGATAGGGTCACACAAACCTAATAAATAAAACCTAGAAAGCTCAGATCCTTAGGACTAATTTAGAGGTGGACTATACTGCTAGTGCCACTCCTATCCACTTTTAGTGCTCCTATCCAATCATAAAATGAAGGTCACATATTATTTTTTGATAGTGTCCCAGTCCTACACAGTGAATATTAGACCCTATCTTAGTTGTAACAACCAATTTATAGATAAGTCCTATTTTATCCATCTTATTACTATTTTTAGAAATGTCAAAAATGTAATCTAATTTACATAAATCAATATATTAATTATTACATATTTATTTACTAATTTTACTACTCAAATCCCTTTAACTAAATTAGGAATAATACACCGATATTCCCAAAATTGTTAAATCAAGATGCAATACCAATGAATGATAACTTTAAGTATGATTTTACCTCTTATATGATTGATAATACACTTGGAAAATGTAACTTTATGGTTCTAAATGTGCCAAAGGGGTGGGATCTAGTATTGTCTTTATTACATGTTATGGTAAGCCCATGCCATTTATTTGTCATCTAGAATTTTCCTATATAAACAATATTTTAGAATATGAAACACTAATTTTGAGATTATACACAAGACATAAACTAAAAATAAAAATTCACAAAATATATGGAGACTTTCAGTTAGTAGTAAAAAATTAATGGATGTATACCAAATAAAATATGAAAAATTGGTACCATATATATAATTGGATCAATGGCTAATGTCAATTTTCAAACACATTTGTATAGAAATTATACCCCATAGTGATATTATACATGCATACACTACGGCTAGTGTGCCCACTCTAATTCTTATATATATTAATGATGTTAGTTTTTTTTCACTATATAATATCTACATCAATCATATATCTCTATCATGTAGGTAATAACCTTACAACTATTAGTAATCACATGCAGTTTAATTAATTTAGAATGGTTAAGTAAAATACACACACACACACACACACACACACACACACACACACACACACACACACACACACACACACACACACACACACACACACACACACACACACACACACACACACACACACACACACACACACACACACACACACACACACACACACACACACAAAACATAAAATTCCACATGCAATGATAAATTAAAATTAAAATGGTATGCTACATGTTGTGTTATCATTGGGGGTTATCTAATTAAAATATCCTTTGATGGAGTATTAATTAGATATTTGAACCATGAAGATGAGAAATTAGCAATCATTATGTACATTATAGTGCATGTGGTGGTAAATCTAAATTTATATGAGAATGTTTGTATAAGATTATTATGTTTTATAAATTATATACATTAAGTGACATATAATTTATAAAGCATAATAATCTTAAAAATCTTTACCACACTATCATACGAATTAACACCCATTGTATCTCCTTGTCCATGGATTTGATTTGATTATAAAGATAAATGTTGAATAAATATATAGTCACACATTCACTATTACATCCACATAATACTTCATAAAATGGGTTGAAGCTATACCAATGCAATCCTCCATGGGAGAAGATGTAACGTTTGTTCTTACTAAATCATAGCATATCAAGGTTTGGAATTCTTTTAGAAATTGTTAGAGATAATGGATCATATCTTAAAAACAAAAAATTAAAGATATTTTGTGTAAAATATAAAACTCAAAACAAATTTTTTACACAATATTATCCACAAAATAATGGTAAATTAGAAGCTACTCTTAAAACTAATGTCAATATTTTAAGAAAAAACTTACCGAGACATGGAATATATTGGCATGATCAGATGATATATGAAATTTATGGATACCTTAAAAGTGTGCATACACGATAAAAATCAACACCATATTCCCTTGTATATGGTACATAATAAATATTATAAGTTGAGTTAGATATTCCTTCTTTATAGGTGTCTTTCAAGAATATCATTAAATACCATGAATAATGGGAAAATTAGTTATATGAATTATAAATTATTAATGGAAAACATATAAAATCCATTGAATATTTTATAATATATTATAAACACATCAAATAATCATATGGAAAGAAATCTTGTAATCCCAAATTTCAAATAGGATATTTGGTGTTAAATGAAAATAAAAAAATAAAATTGCAAATAGAAATGAAAAAAATTACATAAACATATATAGGAATGTGTATTTATGAAATATAATGGGATAAAAAGAACCATATTTATAAATCAACATAGATTGAAATCTTAAAATAGACCAAATAAATTTAAAAACATATATTTGGAAAGAGGAGACTGTGTTCGATGTCATAATGATACTTTTATGAAATATATCATTGAAATTCATAATGTTTTTGATGATGAAAATTGATTTTCCTTGTTTTCTATAAAAAAAAACTAGGATTAAACTATGTGTTTTTAGGTCCAAGCCTTAGGATTAGTAATCCAAGCCATTTATAAGCCAAAAGGCATGGTTTTTTAAATTATGAATAATATAATGTGTACATGTCACATTTATATATATATATATATATATATATATTTAAATTGTAGTATGTTAATATATACACTACCACATAAAGGACATAATGGATATAGTGATGCATTTTTGGTTATTTTGAGCCCTTGAATATAATTTAAATTATATATAAAATGAACTAGTGTTTAACCATGACAAGATTCATTGTAAAATGAATGAAAGGGCCAATTATTTTGATGGTGGAGTAAATTAAGGCCAATCTAAACCTATTGAATGTAACTATGATGATAGGATGTGATTTTAGGATAAATTAACTTAGATTTATGACATATTGAGTGAATGAGTGAATTGGTGAAATTAGTGATGAAAATTGAGCAAAATTGAGCCTTGTGATCCTAATTTTGACTATTAAAGGATGTAATTTGGGGATCTCAACCCTAATGTCATAATAAAATAAACCAAATAGTCTATTGGTTTAATTTAAAGGAATTTGGCACTAATTTTAGCCCCTTCAACCTAAATATGACTATAAAATATGATTTGGGGCTTAATCATCTCCAATTTCATCAGGTAATGAAGTAAAGGATCATTTGGTTTAGTGACAGGTGTAAGTTTGAAATGTATAAGATGTTGTTTAGGGATCAATAAACTTCAATGACATCATATAATAAATGAAATAGTCGATTGGTTTAATTATGGAGGAGATTAGGTTAAATATGAGCCCCTTGAAACTAATTATATATATATATATATATATATATATATATATATATATATATATATATATATATATATATATATATATATATATATATATATATATATATATATATATATATATATATATATAATTAGGTTCAAGGGGCTCATATTTAACCTAATCTCCTCCATAATTAAACCAATCGTCTATTTCATTTATTATATGATGTCATTGAAGTTCATATATATATATATATATGTGATTTGATGCTATATTGTCTTTGATTTCATCATAGATTGAGATGATTAGTCAAATGGTGAAATTAATGAAACAATTTTGGAAAATTTGAGCCACACGAACTTAGTTTCAATTTTATATGATGTGGTTTAGAGTAAAATTAACCCTAATGTCATCTTATAGTTAACCAAATAGTATATTGATTCCATAATTAAGGAAATTTAGGCTAATTTGAGCTCTTTAAAACTAATTTCAAGATAAATACATGATTTAGGGTAAATTTATCTTTAATTTCATCATTAATTGATCCAATTAATCAATTGGTGCAATTATAGACATGATATGGACCAAATTGAGCCTTGTTAACCTAAATTATGGTTTAATCAATTTTGTAAGATGTAAAATATGGATTAATATACCCATAATCATAACAAAATAAACCAAATAGTCCACCAATTCAATCATGAAGGAAATTGGGGCCAATTTGAGCCCCTTCAACTTAATTACAAGAAAAGATAGTGATTTGTGGATAAATAATCCATGTTTCAATCGTGATTCAATCTAATTATTTAATTGATGTAATTAAAGACATGATTTGAGCCAAATTAAGGCTTGTAAACCTGAATTATGGCTCAATCAATTGTATAAGATGTAAAACATGTCTTAATCAACCCTAATTTTATCACAAATGCAAACATATAGGTAATTAGGGCCAATCTAAACCCTTTAAATCTAATTTTTATTATTATATGTGATTCAAGTATAAATTACCTAATATTTCATGTTATATTCAGCTAATTAGTTAATTTCTATAATCAGTGATGCAATTTGAATGAAATTTAATTGTTTGAACATAATTTTGATTATATAAGATGTAATTGAGGGTTTAATCAACTTGAATATCATAACAAAATAAAAATAATAGTCCACAAATTCAATAATGAAGGAAATTAAGACCAATTTGATCCCCTTCAACATAACTACAAGAGCATGACGTGATTTGGGCTAAATGAACTCTAATTACATGATTTTAATTGATCTATTTAGTCAATTATTATAGTAGAGACATGATTTGGGCTAGATTAATCCCACTAAACCTATTTTATGGAACCATCAATTTTATAGGATGTAAAAATGGATTAATAAACCTTAATTTTATCATAAATATAAATATGGAGGGTAATTAGGGCCAATCTTAACCACGTGAACCTAATTATGAGTATATGGTGTGATTTAGGGATAAATTAGCTCATATTTCCTAACATATTGAGCCAATTAGTCAACTTCTAAAATTAGTGATTCAAGTTGGATGAAATTAAACCTTGTGAACCTATTTTTGACTATATAAGATGTAATTTAGGAGTCAATCAAATCAAATTTCATAACACCCTACACCAAATAGTTTACAAATTTAGTCACAACATAAAATGGGGTCAATTTGAGTCCCTTCATCCTAATCAAGACTATAAAATGTGACTATGGGCTAAATCAACCCTAATTTATTGAAAATGTAATCACATAAGTAATTGGGGATAATTTGAATCCCTTAAACCTAATTATGAGTATAGGATGTTATTTGGGGTTAATTAAACCATGAGTGAACCTAATTTAATCTATATATGATGTGATTTGGACATCGATCAACCCAAATTTCATCAAATAATATTATAATAATATATTTAAATCATATATAACTATATATAATTTGTATGTGTTACTTTCACAATATAAAAAAATATTCCTCCAATGTTTATTTTTAACCTCTTTTGAGAAGTTTGTCCCACTTACATTTTATGAATCATCATGTGCCATGCATAGTAAAAAAAAGTATTGAGTTAATTTTTAAAAATCCACCATCAAAATATATCAAGTTTGTCTAGTCATAGGTGAGGGATTTTGTTCAAAGAAGAATAAAAGGTTAAAACATAAAAAATAAAAGTGATTACAAGCATTGAGAGAAAAATAAAGGGTAAGAATGCAAACATATCACTCAATAAAAAATAAAAATACTATCCCTAATGAACCAAATGTCTTAGATAATTATGAAATGGATAATGATAAATCAAATAATGATTATGAATGTTAACCTAAAATTCTAGTTTATGTTTCAAATCCACATTTAAAGTTTTTTTTTTTTTTTTTTTGATGATTAATTTATGCAAGATGATTTACCCCTAATAATGAATAAAATTATGTGGAAACATAAAATGATAAAATTAAAAATGAATAAAATCCCATGGAAACACTATAAAGTTAAATGAACATTGAAAAAACTAGTAATGAACATAACTTTAAGGAAACATTGTCTCAACAAATTCTAGCATTAATAACACCTCTAGGGATTTTTCATAGAAAAGGAAAGTACTTAATTGAAGTTGATTATTTTTTTTAAAACTAATGTGTAATATAATGTTTGGACACCATTCAATAATAATTTATAAAACAATTTGGGATAATTCTTTGAAAATTTAGAATTGTTAGTCAAAAATGTCAATTGTTTCTTTCATTAATGAAATTGATTAAGATGAGACCTATAATGTACACCCCAAGACTAAGAACATCTAACATGGATAGTGAAAAAAATGAAATTTTTGAAAATATACTTGATTCATATCATAATATAGGGAATATATGCAACAAAGATTGTAATTCTTTACAATTCATAATAACAACTTGTTTAAGTCGTCAAACAAGGAGAAAATGCTTGATTTCAAAAACTAGCCAAGCATTGAATGTAAATAAAATAATAATAATAATGAAATAAATTGAGATGCATAAAATAATTTATGGTGCCAATACTAATGAGATATATCATTATATGTTATACTTCCATGATAGGACAAGGCTATAGCTGAAGGTATCAAATATTTACTTCAATAATTTTGGAAAAAGAATACAATAGTTTCACCAATACATTAGATGTATTATAAAGAAGATTTGGTTCTCATAACTATGAATAATATCTAAATAATTTATAGGATATGAACCAAACATAATTTTACTCTATTTTTTTTATAAAAACATACATGAATTTATATTAGTCAAAGATGTTTTGAGATGGTCAAACCCTTATATGTAAAATTAAATCATGCATGCACCAATTTTTTTTGTAGGAAACATGTTGAATTTTCAATTCACTATGATGTTTTCATCATATAAATTTTAATTTTCATACTAAAAACATTTTTTAGGAGTGAGGCATGGAATTTTTACCAAAATTAGCAAGGGAATTTATTTGAACCATTTTTTTATGATTGACTAATGGACAATTTTCACATAAAAATATATGTTTGGATGGAACTTACAACATTTATGGACTCCAAAATTCAAAAATTATATCCATGAGGATATTACGAGTGAAATTGGACAATAATTAGTTGTTTTAATCAAATAAAAATATGTGTCATATCAATCAAAACATGAAAAATGATCTAAAAGGTGTGAGCTTGTTACAAAACAAATATATATATATATATATATATATATATATATATATATATATATATATATATATATATATATATTATAATTTATGGTCAAATTCAAGGAACAAATTATTTTGGTATGTAAGGAACACACACATAGTTAGATGGTTGGATGAATAATTCAAGTTAATCATGAACACATTCCTACTTGGTTCTATTTTTTTAGTAGTTGAATCTACTAAGAATTACACATTCAAACCATAAATGAAAGTTAAGCTGTAGGATTACAGACTCAATATATGTTTCCATATACATGCATATAGAATTCATGCATGTATCTGATAATATAGAGAATGATTAAAAAATAATAAGGGAGTGTCATTTCTATATCACTGATGATCGATCACACTATACATCATATATTCAAGGTTATTTTAAGATTTTATAAAATAATTTGACTAAAAGGAACATTAGTTTAGATCAACATCATATTTGGTCAAACAATTGCATGCCAAAATTTAAGAATGCATATATGTTTAATTAGTTGATTAGGATGCATGTTACCACTAGTGTAGAACATATTTAGAGTTTTACTGAGGATGACCTTGGAAAATTAGAGCATGAAAATGTTGGATAATGTGTGAAAAAGTAGTTGGAAGAGAGGAGTTGATGTTCAAAGATGGAATTATTTCAATTAAGGAAAAACCATTATCGTATGGTGTAATGAGAAAATTGATCATGGTGTTGAATAAAATTATAACATTTGTATATATTTTTGTTTTATGGAAGAAGGATAATTGGAAAATTATGAGGATTGTATGAATATAATGGGATCAACTAAGTTCCACTCATTTCATAGCTCAAATTCATGCTCTTGGACTATTCATACAAGACACTTTACACATATATTTATGAATACGTGGAATTTATTGGGAATTAGTGTGAGTCATAGAAGTGGGTGGATGAATGGATCTATAGACCTCTAATACCAATCAACACATGTTAGGTTTCACTAACATTATAACTTACAAATATGATATAATCACATGACTTTGTCCTATATTTAATCTAGTACAATCAAGTAGAAGATTAATCATTATGTACTAAATTTTCATTATCTATCTTGACATTATTATTTAAAAATTGTTTTTTTGTGATATAAGGCATGGTTTTGGAGTTAATATAGATGAGGAAAATGAAGAGCTAAATTATTAATACTCATGTCAATATATATAGTAAAAAAAAACTAAAATCCCAAATCACATATAGGGAAAACATTAACTATCCCATTAGGTATATGGTAGTCACTTAAACTTGGCTTCGATGTAATCTATCATAAATTTAGATGTATTATTGTTTAAAGAATATGAAACACATAGGAAGATTATTCACTATTTGAAATTGGTTCTTAAAAAATATTTAATTCCTCAAATATCATGTGAGGCCATTAAGCAAGAATATATGGAAGGTTCTTGAGTCTAACCATGAATTTATTCTTTATATTATCAATATTAGATCATATCATAGTGGTTCATTGGATTGAAATTCAAAGGTATGTTGAGTTATCAAATGTAAACGTGTTTAATTTTATTATTATTATTATTATTATTATTATTATTATTATTATTATTATTATTTTGTTATTACATATAAATTTTAATTTTAATTACTTATTAACAATTTTTTTTTAGGTTAGTGATTCCAAATAAGCCTCCACCTTCACGTATTTAACACCATTAGTAAATAATTTCATATTATTAAAACTAAGATAATCTTAATAAAATTTCAAGAGAATCTTGGTAATGTTTATATATAGATCCATATTATCTTGAGGACATACCAGATAATTCATATCCTAACTTAGTGGCATTAGACATCATGTTCATGGGAGTACATGCCATTCGTCTATCCAGTTATGTTGGAGGTGGTAATTTTAGTTAAAGGACAATAAATATCTCTTGAGTGTAAAAAAATTCATTTCAAGATGATTAATATAGTTTATACCACATATTCATCTCTAAGGTTAGATTGATGTGCTTTAGGGTGAAATTGGATGGCTTTGACATGTGTGTGAGGGTTCTTCTAGCTCATGTAAATGACTTACATTTCCATTTTATATAGTCTAAAGTTCACCTAAAAATTTATAATTTTATTATATTGGGAAGGGAATTATTGATTCTAGCATGAGTATTTAATCTCTTAACTATGCATGATTGGAGGCCAATAGCCTGGTACTATATATTATCTACCATCGCTAATGTGTTGGAAGTGATAGTTTTAATCCATGAAGTGTAAGAGGTGGGGATATCTAACTACTACTTCAATGTTGACAATATATGTTGTCAGTATTTTTGTGCTACTAAATAGTTGTAAAAACATGCATCTAGGTATATTTATAAGTCAATATCATGGGAGTACAATTAATTTGCCTATTCAAAAATGTTATAAGTAATGTATTTTAATGTGGATGTAATTGAGTTAGAAATGTCATTTGTAAGATAATAACTTATCTCGTAGGTGCAAAAACATTCCATCTTAGGACTAATTACTATGACACCTATGAAAAATCCATATATAAGGTTAGATATATGTTATCTAGGGTGAAATTATATGGCCTAAAATTTCATGTTAGGGTTCCTTTGGTTCATGAGAAATACTTACAATTTATATTTTACATATGTCTAAAATTCACCTAAAATTTTATAATTTTCTCATATTAGGAAGGGTATTCTTGAAGTTGGAATGGATACTTTGTATCTCAACCAGGTGTGATCATAGGATAAAAACCTAGTCTTATATGTTATCCACTGGCCCAAAAATGTTTTTAATTCTAATTTTTATCCAAGAAGCACTCAAGGTGGATATCTTTAACTGCCACTTTAATGTTGACAACATTTATTTTTAGTGTTTCTACACTCTTAAAAAGTTGTAGAGGAATGCATTTGGGTGAACTTTGAAGTTTTAATCATGGTATCAAGTGATTTTATTATTTATGTGTGTTTTAAATTATGGATTTATAGGTGGAGGTTTTTGAGGTAGAAATTTTAGCTAGAGGATAAGAACTTGTCTCTTAAGTGTAAAAATGTTGCATTTTAGGACTAATTACTATAATATATACCATAGATTCATATCCAAGGTTAAAATTATGTGATCAAGGTGTAATTATAGGGATTCAAAATTCACATGAGGTTTATTTTGTTTTGTGAAAACAACTTATGGCTTCTATTTTACACACATCTAAAGTTCATGAAAAACTATTAGATTAGGAAGGGCATTTTTTAGGTTGGAATAGGTACTTTGTCTCTCAACCAGGCATGATGGGATGATAATAACCTATTAAAATATGTTATATAAAACCACTAACATATTTTTAATTCCATTTTTATCCATGAAGCATTGAAGGTGGATATATCCAATTGTCACTTTAACATTGACAACATTTGTTTTCAGTGTTTATGTGATCCTGAACAGTTATAAAAACACAAATATGAGTGGATTTGGAAGTAGTGGTCATGGGATCACATGAATATTTCCTATCTAGATGTTTTATAAGTGATGTATTTTCATGTGGAGGTACCAAAGGTGGAAATGGTAGTTGGAGGATAAGAACTTTTCTCTTGACTACAAAAAAGTTCTAGTTGAGGACTGATTACTATGACATCTACCACAAATTCATATCCAAGGTTAGACTGACATGATATAGGGTGAAATTATAAATATTTGAAACAAAAATTAGGATTGTTTATGTTTTTTAAAATGAATTATAATTTTTCACTTTATGGATTTGAAGTTTGCATAAAAACTATAGGTTTCTCATATTGGGAAGGGCATTATTGAGATGGGAATGAGTACTTTGTTTCTCATCTAGTAATTATTAGAGGCCAATAACCTAGTTATGGATGTTATTTTCCACCCTTTTTTGTTTTCAATTATAGTTTTTAGCCACTAATCACTCGAGGTGAATATCTCCAACTACCACTTCAATATTGACAACATTTATTGTCAGTATTTTTGCACTCTTGAACAATTATAAAAACATGCACTCTAGTGGATTTGGAAGTCATAATCATTGGATCATCTATAATTTTCCAATCCATGTGTTGGAAGTGATGTATTTTCATTTAGAGGTCCTAGAGGTATAAATTTTAGTTAGAGGATAAGAACTTGTCTCTTGAATGTAAAATAGTTGTATTTTAGGATTGATTGCTACAACATCTACCATATATTCATCTCCAAGGTTATATAAACATGATAAGGATTGAAATTGTAGGTCTTAATCTTCCAAATAAGATTTATATTGGTTCATTAAAATGAATTACATATTTTTTTATGTGGATATGAATTTTACTTTAAAAACTATAATTTTCTCTTATTGAGAAAGGCATTCTTGAGGTAGGAATGGGTACTCTATGTAGAATAGGATTCCAAAGAGGTTAGTTAGTTTTTAGTGAGTAAACCAAAAATATGTTTTTAAACATAACACTATAATTCTATCCAATAATATTTATTGAGATAAAAAAAAGGTGAATCAAGTATAAATCAAACAAACACATTATACCTTCTTTGGAGACTCCTTTGCTTGGCAATTTGAAGAGGCTTTTAATTGACATGTATAACTAGAGGTATTTTTAAATTTAAATTACAATCATGGGAGGATTTTACCCTTGACTGCACTTGACTTTTCTTGAGAGTAACATGAGAATTTTGAAGCTCTAGCATGACTTTATCATAATAAGTTTTGTTAAAATGATCTTGTCTATAATATCCAAAGGCCCTTTCATTTATAGACTTTTGGTTTGAATGTGATCCATTGATATAAGATCAATATCAATTCATTTATATACTTTTGGTTTGAATGTGATCCATTTATATAAGATCAATATGAATGGTGTAGATAGAGTCCTCAAACTCATCATTTCATAAGAAACAGTGTGTAAGAGACTCCATTTAATGCAATTTTAGATTGTAGAAGAGATTTGGAAGAAAACCTGAATCATTAGTCCTATTGGAGTGTGTCATAGATGAGTGTGTAAAAGGCCATATCATATGTGTAAGATAGTGTGTAAGTGACCATGTCATAAGCTAACTTTATTTAAATCCACTACCTAATCCACTAACTTTATAAATGATGTCATAAATGTGAGGTAATTTTGTAATTTTGTTTTTAATAAAGTTAATAATTTCAAATCCATGGAATTTTTCATTAGAATAATGTTTAGGCTAATTAATAAAGGTGATCAATTTAAAAATATAATAATGGAGTATTTTTAATGTTCATTACTCCAATTAAATATTCATTTAATTACCCTATAATAACACTTGAAAATGGTTAGGTTCATTTGGATTCCACTTGATAATTACTTTGATGTTACAGCATATTACACCAATAGGAATGTGTTATTGCAAATTAGGATTAAATCAGTAGTTGTGTGGGTAAATTGGATCAATTGACAATTTATAGTTTAATTTGTGTGATGTGGAAATTCATTTCCAATTGTAGTATATAAATATAAGTGGTTAAAATAAAGTGTATATATTTTACCCATGTTTGAGAAGGATTTACAAGACATAAGGCACATTAGCATATTTTAAATAATTAAAAAGTACTTAAGAATAAAATTGGTAATGATTGAAAAAATATGTGTTCCTGTTTCACTAAATTTATGAGCCACCAGGGTTAAGTCAATGCTCTAGAGGGTGCTTTGATAAGACTTAGATTCACCCTTGAGGGAATGGTTAGAGAATGATATAAAATAGACGAGACCTTGAAATGAATAAAATGCATGGTTTGAAGGTGAAAAGGTCCAAAAAAGAACATAGAAGAAAACAAGACAAAAGGTCAATAGAGCCAAAAATGGGCATCTCTGAGGAAGAAAATAATGAAAATGGGGAGAAAAGGGGGGTAGAATTTCAAATTTCAAGCTATATATTCACCCCTATGGGGTAAAATAAAATCATTATTACCCTCCCCTATTCAATATTTTAAATCTAGTTTTGTGAGAGAGGTTACAGTGAATAATGCCCCATGTTCATTATAAAGGAACCTCAACAATTGGGTTCAAGAGTATAGGTGACCACCATAAGATGGTCATATAGTAAGTAAGTTCCTCCTTAGTGAATTTTTTCATTTAATATAATTTATTACTAGGTTTATCTAGGGAAATGGTGAATCTATTGATTTCATTAAAAATAGAATCATTAGTTTCATTATAAAAAATGACAAAAATGCCAAAAGAAATGGAAAAAAACACCATGGAATCAGTGAAAACACCATAGAATCAATGAAAATGCTATGAAAAATGGTGGTTCAACCAAATATTTAAAAATTCCAGTTAGGTTGAGTTTTGAAGTGGGAAACATTAAATCAACAAAAAAGTGAAGCAAGGTGAAAACACTAAAGAAAAAGGTGAAAAAACTAAAATAGGTGAGAAACACCTAATTCATGAAAATATGAATGGAAAATAATGAAATTTATCTAATAAACATAAAAAATGAGTAAATGGAAAATTGGATTACGAGAAAGAGATTATTCTTGTCCTATAGAGAAGTGTTTCGATTGGTCAAGGCATAAAATAAACTAAATTATTAGATTGATTTTTTGACATTAATAATATATTAGATTTTCCTTACAGAGAAGTTAATTAGATTTTATTTTAAATATAATTAGTGATATGCACTATCTTACCTATGTGTGTAGGAGTTTCTCACTATTTTGATTACACATGATCACCACTTGCATTACTTGTGGATGACATAGATATAGACTGAGAAGATGTGTGTGTGTGTGTTTTTGAGATAATGGGTTTAATACATGTCACACACATGTCAATGATTAGATTGGACATATCTTTCCTTAGTTCATTATATGAGAGAAGGAAATCAAATAAATCTATGTTTCAAATACCTATTAAAGAGGCCATTATTACACTAGAGGATGAGTAGTAGATTTTGAGGATTCTGATTAGATGATTAGAATTATATTGGACTAACCCTATAGGGTAATAGGATTTTTTAGATGACTTGGTTAGTGGTTTTTATATTCCCATGGAGGATTGGACAATGGAAATGAACTTGATTGAAATATACACATATATTTTTCTAGACAACTTACCACTAGAGGGGAATTTTCCACCACTGGTAGTTAATAAAGAGGTAGTGGTACTCATGTCCAATATTAGTGGAATCCTCCTTCCTGATAATAGGGGTTGTTTCTTTCATATGGGCTTGGGTTGGATGATTAGAGACATGCTAGATAAAACCACTATCTTTTACTTAAGGGCTAAATGTTTTAGCCTAGCTGTACTGAAATCTACATATGGCTTTCTATTGAGGTGTTCAAAGCATTGGCATGTCTGGATTGATTTAGGTTTAGACTTGGGATCACATTATTATAGAGTGACTAGTATGTTAAAGGAGAGTATATTTCCCAAAGTATATTATGGATTATGCATGGGTCCTTAATATTATTTGGCCATAGAGGTTATATAAGGGACATCTACTTATATTGTAGAGTGATAGATGACATAGTAGTGAGGGATTTTATTTGGTGGCCTTATCTACCAATGCATATTTAGTGGTTGATAAATGGTTTATACACTAAATTTATGACTAATAGATGCCTCATTACTATAATTTAGTCACACATTATTGAGGAATAAAGAATAAATAATGTGCGATACCAATTTGGTATGCATCAAGATGTGTTATATGGTCTAGGGTACTTTGCACATGTGACTACATAGAATAATAGATTGGGCCAACCTGTAGATAAGAACATGGGTAGAATGATTTAAAAATTGGTACCATAGGTTTCCTAGGCCTATGGAAGTGACCTATCAAATTCATGAGTAAAAATAGAGTATACATCATAGCGGGTCTAATTTAGACCTAAGATATTGATAGTGCCCTATTGGGGGGCAAGAGATAGGTAATACTAGTACTAGTAGTGTGAATAGTAGTACAAGGATATGATTAGGGTCATGATTAGGCACCAATGGATGTGGATGTATAGGGTGAGGATAATATCCAAATATATGAGAGTGATTGATATAAAAACTAGAATCTAGGGCCAAATATTAATATTATAGGGATATGGTCTAGGGGTACCTAGGAGAAATAGATGGGGAGAGGGGACCCATGTGAGCTAGGTCTTTTAGGTATCACTAGAGAAGGTATATAAATATATGATTGAGGATGATATTTATATGAGGTTGGCCAAGATATGTGGCATATAGGATAGGTTTATCCAAATACAATAGTGGGTGACTATTAGAGATGGATAAATTACATCTCTTTAGTTAGATATTTCCTCACTAATGGTATAGTTATCTTAAATGACAATTATTCAGGATGAGAGAGATAGATCTAAGGTAAATGTGAAATGGCTCCACAAGGAATGAGACATAATGTGGTAGGTACTTATACGTCTAGGTTTATCCCATATTTTCCTTAATAGCCTTTGGGATAAGGATAAAGAAGCATACTATTTTAGCTTGTATGAGGGGATCATAAAAACATAAGGTACAACACCTAATTTTGACATCTATGAGGAATAAATATTATCTATGAGGTCTGTGAGATCTAAGGCACAACATACTTTAGGGTTGGGGTAGTCAATACATTAACCTCTAACTCCTCCACCATTAGGTCCCATGGGACAACCACTGTAGATGAGGCATGAAAATACCTAGAGTCAGAGCTGATTGGCATAAATTTTTGTATTTTATACCACGACATTTATATATCCATGATGTATATTTTTTTTGAGATATATGACATTAATTTTTTATATTATCGATGTACATAAACTCTCTTTATATATAATGATCTTTACAATTCAGTACCATGTCATCATATTATGATGAGATAGAATAGAAACTGTGATTGGATTTATATTTTTTTATTTTTTGTTCATGTTAATAGTGGATTCATTATATTTTTTTTCCATGATTATATTCTTTTGATAGGGTAGATATGAGTAGAAAATGTGATATAATGTTATGTATTATACTACACATGTGTTATGTTATGATTTTGCATTTGAAATTAGATCATGTAAAATGTTTATGAATTTTTATATGCACTTATTGGTTGATATGTATTATCAATATCATATAGATTAGTCATGTGATTTAGTTGATTGAGTAGACAAGGATATTTTTTTGTGACTTTGTTTGTTATACCTCTAGAACTTGATTTTTTATTTTGTATTGGACATTATACACAAAAATTATAATAGAATAATGATAAAATTGGATTCCATAAATGTAAAAACTTTATTTAATTAAAAACATAAATAACCTATGATAAATATATTAAGAATCAAGACCTAAGTGTAAAACATAATGTAATAAACCAATATTAGGTTAGATACAAATATCTATAACTCAATCTCAGTATATAAAAAATCCAAATGTAATTGTAGATTATAATGCACTATACCCAAGGCAACTAAAAAATGTAAAAATAAAAACAAACTAACAAGCAAACAAGTAAATGCACACAAACATAGACTTGAAGAGAAACATGTAACTAATTAACCATTTATGCATGTTGGACATAAGGAATTACTCTTAGGTACTTCCCTAAGTGTAATATACATGTCACATAATACTTTTGAAAATTTTGGTACAATATGAATATAATAAGAATAAGGAAGTGGTTGAGCTATCCTAAGATGCCTTGTGCATCCAAGTGTTGCCTACATAGTCCATGCATACTTTAGGCTAAATTTAGTTCTCTATATAAATGGGACAAGAAAAATGGTAATGTTAAGAATTAATATGTAATTAATAAAAAAAGGGATGGACTCAAAAAAAGGTGATAGCATGAAAATGATAAGTTCATAAAATGTCAATAAAGTGGCTTAAATTTCACACAAAATGGTAGAAACATGGCTTACATTCCTCTAAAAGTAGTGAGAGAATTGAAGTTGGGTAAATATGGATGGTGGTGAGGGTGGCATCAAATCACTACCTACATATCCCATGTGGACCTTAGGTCAGTGTAGTTCTTCAAAAAATGGGAGGATAATGAATAAATGGCATAAAGGATTGGAAAATATTATGGAAAATGGTGAATAGGATGTCAAGCTATAAAAAAGGTTTGTGGATATCTCTTGTGGATATTATAATTCATTTTCTTAAATTTTTTTATTTTTAGGGTTTTTGTATGCTTTCAAGTGTTCTTTGGTTTTTTGGGTTTGAATATTTAAAATAATATTCATCAAGGAGAATTCACAAGGGTGTATAAAAATATGTATATTAGAACCATATAACAAAGTAAAAATTAACCTTGAGTAGGTGTTCAAATGACTGACTTCCAAAATAGTAACATGGCTTAAATTTATTTCAAAATTATAAGAGTGTGACTTAAATTACTCACAAAATGGAGAAAGTGTGGCTTAAATTTATTGTAGAATGGTGAGAGTGTAGCTTAAGTTTGTCTCAAAAT
Source organism: Torreya grandis (assembly GCA_037957365.1). Classification (NCBI taxonomy): domain Eukaryota; kingdom Viridiplantae; phylum Streptophyta; class Pinopsida; order Cupressales; family Taxaceae; genus Torreya; species Torreya grandis. The sequence goes on from JARHVA010002164.1 coordinate 29,845, forward strand.
GGTGAGAGTGTGGAATAGGGTTGAACAATTTGACCTTAGAAACTAAGTGTTACTTACATAGTTCAAATGGACCTCAGGTCATTTTAGTTCAACCTATAGTGAAAGATACTACTAATCAACTATAGGTTAAGGTAAGATAAGGCCAAAGTGATATTAATATCATAGGATTTGTAAAATTATAAAAGACGTAGATTCATGGACCACAATGTAGAAAAACTATGTCACAGTATTCATAGAGACTAATTTAAAGGATGCATAGATGATGTCTAAATTTGATTCATATACTAAATATTTTCTCTAAATATGGAATTTGAATTTTAAATTTGAATCTAGAATCTGAGTCACTTTGTTAAACCCATATACTAAAATCATGATCAGGATAGTAATAGGATGGGGGAAAATGAGGGACTTACATAATTAGGAAAAGGCAGGAAGGGAAGGTTATGCCCCCAAGTAGGGTTCCTCATATATAATATTCTAATAAATCAAACATAAAATTTATTGAGATGCATAATATTCATGGGTTCATCAAACTCTTTCCCATCTAGTTTAGCTAACATGTATACTCTTGATACATAGTTATACTAATGAATGTTCCTAGGTATATAGGTTAAAATTTGAACTTCTTTTCACATTTTACATTTGTATTTTCTAATTATTTTTAATCATAAGATCACCAAGTGAAAATTTTATGGGTTGTATGTGATATTTATACTTATGACATAATAGATTCTGATGTTCTTGGATATTATTCAAGGTGGATATATAATTTTCATCCAGTAGTTCTAGTTTATGTAACTAAGCTATTATATATTATTCATTATTTATGATATCTTGTAATGAAATGTGTAAGGAAGATAATTCAATTTTGATATGGAAAATATATTTAGTTCCATAAACTAGGGAATATGGTGTGGCTCCTATTGGGGTTTGGGTATTGGTATAATTGGCCTAGAGGGCAAGAAATACTTGTAAGTGTTAATCATGACCAAAAAAATTAACATTATTTTTAGTGATGCAAACTAGGGTCTTATTAGATTCCTCAACTTAGCCATTGCCTTGAGAAAAATATGGAGTGGAAAACTATTGTGGATATGGTACATGGCATAAAGAAATTTGACATCCATATTTTTAAAGGATCTATCATTATCATAAATGATGTCAGAAGGAATTCTAAAGCAAAAGATAAGGTGATTCAAAATCAATTTATAAATTTTCTTACCAATTATGTAAGGGATAAAAATGGCTTTAACCCACTTAATAAAATACTCGATTGCAGTGAGGATGTGTTTATGGCCATCTAAATAAGTAGGATTGATTTTATTTACAAGATCAAGTCCCCATGTGGAAAATGAACAAGAGTAGTAATTGGTTAAAGTGCTCAATCTAGAGCAAGAAAAATATTAGCATGATTCTAAAAAGTCACACAATTATTAAAATATGTACATACATCCATTTCCATAATGGGACAATAATACCTTGTACATAAGAATTTATTGTCAAGGATTGTTCCATTAGTGTGGGGCCTATAAATCCCTTTGTGTAATTATTTAAGTGTTAATATAGATTATGCTAAAGTTAAACAAAAAAGTAGAGTTCCATCATATCCTATAAACTAAAGTGTAACAATGAGTAAATTATAACAAAAGGCACCGTGAGTAAAGTAATTTTGTTTATTATGAAAAGATTATAAATAATAATTTAGTTGTGTATTTATTCATATAAATGGTTTTACTAAAGTGATATGGGATCAATAATATCACATATAATTATCATATGTTAAACACTCATGAGCTATTTTCATAAGATGCTCAATAAAGAACTAGTAATATGGAACATGATCTATGATTACTATCAATGAGCCAATTGTTTCCATTACATCTATAGTCTTGTTATTGGAACTTGGTATCCAAAAAAATTAGATATTTCCAAAGTTCTACTTGAGACTATCCACCATGTTTTTATAAGGTATGATATTTTCATATTTTCTTTGTCATTACTCTATCACCTGGTCAACAATCAATTGGGAATCCTCATGAAACATGTAGTTACTTAATATTCCACTATATAATGAGGTGAAGTCTTGAAATGAGTGATATATACTCTATTATATTATTATTTTAAGTTAAATTAATGTGGAAGGCTTTGGGAATAAGACCCCCCCTATGGTGTTATGAATAGAATATCAGCTAAAAATCCTTGAGATGTGTAGGAACTATCAAATTAGAGTTTCTAGTGATGTAATTCAAAAGAGGTTGCATCTAGAGTCAAAATTGACTCTTCATGGAAACTAAAAATGAGTGGATATGTATCTAATAAGGGTTATTTTAAAAAAATATCTACAAGTACTTTTCCCTTAGTTTATTTTTGATGTACATATTCAATCTCAAAATCACTAAATAACATGACCCATTTGGCCATATGACCAATCAATGTTGCCTTAGAAATTCAATATTTGAGTGGATACACTTTGGCAATATAAATGGTTTTGTTTTTTATCATGTAATGTCACAACTTATGGGTTGTGAATACCAATTATAAATAGGTCTTTTCAATTGGTGTATAGTTTTATTCATAGGCAACTAATGTTTCTTTTAAATAATATACTACTCATTATTTCCTCTGATCTTAATGTTGGGAAATGAGTGACCCTAAGGAATGTTCATTAGTATAAATATAAAGGATTAATGACTTTCCAAATGTTGGTGGAGTTATGACAGGTCGATTTTCCAAATATTATTTAAAATGCTTAAATGTTTGTTGTTAGTCGATATTTCACAAAAAGGTGGTTACCTTCTTCAAAATGTGATTAAAAAGATGAAATATATCAATTGATAATGAAATGGAACATTTAATAAATTTGGTTTTAATATATAAACTATGGAGTTGCTTTTGATTACAAGGAGGATGCATTTATGTAATGTCCTAGGCCTTGGTTAAATCAACTTCAATGCCCCTATGAGATACAATGAATCTTATCAATTTTCTATAGGTGATGATAAATATGCACTTATTATGATTAATAAGTACCTTATATTCACAAATCCTTTCAAATATCCTTCATAACACTTTTAGATGGCCTATCATGGTTTTAGATTTTCCAAAAATGACATTCACTTAGTCTTATAAAATATTATGTATTCATGTAATGGAAGATGACCATACTTGAATTTTGGTAAGTATTACCAACATTTTTTATGCCAAAAGGCATCACTTTTTTATAAAAAACATCCCATGGAGTCATTAATACTAACTTTTTTTAGTATTCAAGCAATATTTTTATGTGATTATACCATGAGAAACCATATATGAGAGATAACATCTTGTATCTTGTTATGAAATATATGATCATACCAATGTTTGGGAAAGTAAAATCATCCTTTAGGAATGGTTTATTAATATCTCTAAAAACTTTAAATCTATGTATTTCTTGTGGCTTCTTGATGATTGGGATGATGTTTGATATCAATTCTAAATAGTTTATGGGATGAATACATCCTGCCTCCAATAATTTTTCTAATAATTTTTTTTCTGGTATGGAAATGTGAGGGTGCATTTTTATTATCTTACATTTGATTGGATTCATTTTTAGATGTAAAATAAGGTAGTGTATAACTAAATAAGTATCTAAGCTAGTAACTAGGGAAAATTATCAATGAACTCCAAAAAGAGGGAATTAAGATCACATTCCTTTTTAGTGAGGGATGCTCCAAGCTTGATCCATTTGGGATCATTTGGAGTTCCAATGTTTAATTTTATGATGTCTTCCATAAGTAGTATGGAATCATCTTTTAGAATAATTGGCAATGATGCACATAGATCTTATTCATCATATTGTGGCTCAAATGGCTCATCAAGATCCCCCATGTATGAATAATCTAAATCAACCAAGGCTATAAACAGTCATTCTACAAAGGCATGTGGGAAATCACAAACTAAATTTTCAAATATTCTTTAATCTTTTACACTAATTTTTAACTAGCATGAGGTTTTAGGGATGGAGGCACACTGAGATTCATTTGAAAGAGGATGAAATTCCCCATCAAATGGAACCTAAAACATGTTTTCACCATGAGACTCATATTTTTATTTACAATTTTCCTAGTTCAAAAGAACCTCAAAGAGGTTTTCACTTTGGAACCTCAATGTTTCATTATCATTTTTTTTATTTATGATCAAAGAAGTTCACCTAATCCCAAAAATAGGAATTAGGGTAAAATTAAATAGTGAATCCATGCTTATGATCATTAATTATAAAACCATATTTGAGGCCCATAAATTAAGAAATTGCCTCATCATTTTGGAAATCATCTAATGATATGTGTGGACATTATTGGTCCCAATCAATTAACTAGGTGTGATAGAGGAAAATAAGGTAATTATAGGTGATATAAGTAATGTTACAAATGGTATTAGAATTTAAAAGGCTGGTGTTAGATAACTCATCATAGATGTTATAATAGGACTCTAGGTCACTAACAGGATCTTCATCATTAAACGTAAATTGATATCACTCTTGAGATCTAAGGGGTCACCCCCAAGTAGTTTATATCCAATAATTTGAGTTAATTTGTGTTTAGTAGAAGATAATAGCTCAATCAAACCTTATTAATTAACCTCTAGGCCTTTTCCTTTATAAGAATTATATTATTAGGGATTGGATACTTTTTACTTTGGTAACAAGTAATAAAGTAGTCATTTTACAATTTTCTTAGTTTCATGTAGTAGTTTTGATAAAATAAATTAGTCGTGTCTAGAGAGAGTCATATTTCTTATGACATTCCATTATAACACAATTCACTTTAGGTATACCATGTTATTAAGGTGTTTTAGGTGGTTTGGTTATATGAAAATCATTGCCAATTTGGCATTCACTATGGCCTTTATCTATAATGATAAAATGATTGGATATTTGAGTAGTTGGTGTTGACAAAGTAGATGTAAGAGTACTTGGATCACCATAAATTGACTTAAGGAGTTGAAAAAACTATCTATTTTTCACTTTTAGAGACATGATCTAGGCCAAAATTATAATTTTAGATTTCATGCTCTACTTCTATATGTTTACAATACTGGTATGGCTGAAAATCACTAGGTATGGTGACCTCCAAGCTTGAATGAGGGAATTTGATACACTAATACATATTATAAAGTACTATGTGTACTTCATGTATCTAAGGTAACCCAAGGAGTAAGTTTTAAAATAGTTATAGATAAATAACGTGGTAAAGGGTATCTTTAGTTAGAGGCCCCATGATAACATGCAAGCAAATTTTGTACTATGATTCTCTCTCCTCATTATCAAAGGTAATACTGGAAATATTATCTAATTAAATATATTATATATTGTCACCCAAATGTTTGAATAGATTAAAATTTGAAATATTTAGACTCGAACCATTATCTATGAGGACATAGTTGATCTTATGTCTAAAAATGATTACCTCTTAATAAAGTGGGTTATTGTGAATAAGACCAAGTGGTGACATATCGATTTGGTCAAAATTAAGTTGTTGTATTGGGACCAAGAGAATCATAAGAGTTTTAAATTATTCAAGAGAAATTTCATGAGGGATATTTTATTATCTGAAAATCTCATTTAATATGTTTTTGTGGATGTTTGACATACACCAAATATCTAGGATAATTTTTTTTTACTGGTGTCTTTTATAATTGTTACAAAAAATAATATGGAGTGTCATTATTATAAGTAAATATTTTATATTTTTTAGGTGGAGGGACTTGAATGGGATTATTAGAGGAAAAAATTGTGATACCTTGAATTTTACCCTTGGAACATTGAATTTTGATTGTGCAACCCCAAGTTGGTAGGTGGTTACTATAATTAGAATAAGGGGAATTAATATTTAGAATGGTAAATCTTAGTCTTTGGCTAGAAATAATTCCTTTTAAAACCAAAATATAATTACTAGCACATGGGGGAGGAGGTCCTAAAATGGATTATGGTAGATGTTGGGTATTGTTAGCTATTGTTAGGTCAATTTTTATAGGTATTTTAGGTCTATGTTTAAGGCTTTATAGCCTTATTGATCCTAAAATAATATTAATTATTTCCAAAAAATTATTTCCAACTTGATATTTATGGAAAATTTATGTAAACAAACTTGTAAGAATCCTCTTACCTTGTTTAGTCTCCTTGGTCTCTTGGAGACCTTGTAGCATTCTTATATTTACTTGTAACTACTTAAAAATGATATATAACTCCAAAATAACTCTTATTAATATTATTAATATAAATTATCTCTTTTTATTCTTATCCAAAATTATTTTTTTACTCAAATTTTAGTTCCACAACCATATAAACAATCTTATTATTTAGAAAATAGGCATTTGGATGGCAACCTCCTTGAATAGATTATATTCCTCAACATGGGTATTTATCTCAAATTGAAAATTTATGTAATTATTATAGTTAATTAAATCTTTATCATGTATTTTTTATATACAATATCTATATGCTTTAATCTCCCTTCTTTATCATTTTTAATGAAAACACAAAAATGTGCCTTTTAGAGCTATTATACCAAACCTGAAAGTTGGTCAATTGACTATAATTTTAGATAAAAAGGTTATAATATCTTAAAACCACCTTTATTATTTATTAAATACATTAAATTAATTACATACCAAATTTTAGTCACTTTTCATCATTCTATCACAAGTTTGTACCTTTATATACTTCTCAAAAAAGGGTTTTTAGATACTTTTAACTACAATCAACCTTTTCTTAGGATAATTCAACCATAAAAAAAATTTATAGGTGAAAATAATATTAATCATGTTCAAATATGATTTTTTAAATTTATCCCAATGGAATATTCCCTTACACAATCTTAAAAATTCAATAAAAGACCAAAACTAGGTTTTAGTCCTAACTGTGCAATCCTATAGACCCTGCAACTTGCATTTATTCTTTATTCCACATTATGTTTACCTAAAACCAATTTTTTTACCTTTTAATTAATTACCTCTATTTCCCTTACAATTTTTATTAATTGATAATTGATCCTTTTAAATTTGTGTTCTATTTTTTGAATAGGGTTTAAAGGCTTAGTTACAGGGTTGCAAAAACTTATAACTATATATAAATTCTGATATGGCCTCTTAGGAATTAGAATAAATTATTAAATATCTAAATTAAATCATTTTACTATTTTATGAATTTTCAAAACATCTTTAATTTCTTTTTAGTCTTTAGTGTTATGGTTATGAGCAAGAAACAAGGGTTTTAGGTCTCCAATAGGTTTACAAACTGATATTCATGTATAACTATTCTTACAGGAATCCAATACTCTTTAAAATAATTTAAATTTTTTATAAATAACTTTACTCATATTTATACAAATTTATAATACGTTTTCATGGTTAAATTTCAAGATATAAGGTTTTGTTGTGTTCAAATCTTAACCTACTTGTAGTCAGACCCGAGAGCTAACAAAAAGGGAAATTTTGAGATTCAAATCTTGTCAAAGGTTGTATATTTTTTTATACTATAATAAAATTATAATAAATATTAAAACACTTTTATTTAAAACTAAAATGTAAAAATGTAAAAAAAAACTCATTTTCCCTTTGACTGCCATTATATGACTGCATACGCATACCCTATTCACTCTCTTGTGAGGGAATATCATTATATATATAATTTAATTTTTTTTTTTTAGATTTATTTATAATTATACTAATTTATCTAAACCTATCAAGTTGTATTGATACTTTAAATATCATCTATTACATGAAATAACTATTCTTATATTGATTATGTCTCAAAACATTGACTTTTAGATCTTTATAACCAAAGTAAACATCATCTAATAATTTAAATACATGAATAAACAATTGAATCATGTTAAAAAACCTTAAATATATCTAAAAAAACAAGATACATTATTAAACATCCATTCTTCATTCATCTTTTTCCAAATATTCTTACAATCCTCTATTTTCTTCAATGGTAGACCTACAAACCATGTCTTTCATCCTTCGTAGTAGCCTCTAACCTTATTCATCCTACACAATTAAATTTTATGTTTTTATTATTACTATTTATCTCCTTATATTTTTTTTTAATCTCTATCACAAATTGATAAACTTTTCCATACAAGATTCTCTCCAACAACCTTAAGATTATCTCTTTACATGCTTTGTTTAGTCCTCCACCCATGTTGGAACCTTATAGATAGTTTTACATTGAATTTAAGGTATTTTTTAAAATTAATTATTAATAATTTAAATTTATATGTTTAAAATGGATTAAAAAACTTTTAACATTCTAAAACCCTTCTAAACTCTCATTTACAAACTCAAATTTTCAAATTTGTCATTTTGGTTAGAAAACCAATGAAGCTCAAAAGACTACTTTTTATAAACAAATGAGGATTGTAAAACCTCATTAGGGACCTTATAATACATTATATACTCTCTCATGACCAATTCATCATATAATGAATCAATATCAAGTTTCTTATTGATCTATTTATGACTTATTAATCAAACAAACTAAAATTTGGATAATTACAAATGATTTGATAATGCTCCTGTATCATATTACCAAAGTGGGAAATTTTGAGATATAACTCAAATAAAGTATTTTTAATTATCTCTTTAATTATTTTCTTCCAATTTATTATCACATCCTTGACTTATCTTATATGACCTTTAGTTCTGCCACCTTATTCATGCTTCAAGATCTTAATTGGCTCAGTTTCTAATTCCTCATATATATATATACACATATATATATATATATATATATATATACATATATATATATATACATATATATATATATATATAGATATATATATATATATATATACATATACATATATATACATATATATATATATATATACATATATATATATATACATATATATATATATACATATATATATATACATATATATATATACATACATATATATATACATATATATATATATACATATATATATATACATATATATATATATATATATATACATACATATATACATATATATACATATATACACATATAAATATATACACATATATACACATATACACATATATACACATATACACATATATACATATATACACATATATACATATATACACATATATACATATATACATATATACATATATACATATATATATATATATATATATATATATATATAATATTCTTTCATATATACACATCTAATACTGGAATAATGATTGATTTCAAGAATGTGATACATCACTGCCTCACCATTTTTTGTCATTAGTTCACTCCTTATACTCTTTCTTGGTGTTTCTTCATTTTTAACTATTAATTCAACATCTTCTTGGTTTAATAGCTTCAATAACTCATCATCATCATTTTTTATGTATTCCTCATCTCCTATAAGGTCTAAATAATATGATTCATATATGATTTCCTTCCATGTCAGATCTTTTTCTTCACTATATTATTTTATTTCTTCATTTTCAACTTTATATTCAATGAGACTACACAAATTCCCAAATGTTTCCTTGTTCAAGAAACTCTTTGATGCCTTAATCTCATCAAATTCTAAATTTGTATGAACATCATCAAAATTAATATTAAAAATAAAATGTTGAGTCTATATATCCTCTTCAAATGCTTCTTTTTTTAGCACCACTGCTTCTTACATTCTCATGTTCTTAATAAGACATTGGTCTTATTGAGAATCTTATTTTTTTCCTAACATTATTCCTTCTTCTAGATAGAAAATCTCTATATCTTCATGATATAATGGCATGTTTAATAGTAGTTTGTTCTTGTTGGCCTTTCCAATGTTTGATACCTCAAGTTTGGCCTCTTATTCATAAATTTTCTTACCTGCATTCACACATTCAAATAAATTATTAGAATAAAAAAATTAAGGCCTTCTTGGCTCTTTAAGTGTCTCCTCGGGTTGATTTTATAGCACCCTTATTATATTTTTCCACTTTTTGGATTCTTGTTACTTCTTTTTTCTATCAATTGGTAGCTTCATAGGCTAATTCAACTTATTATTAATTTTAAATACAAATCCTTTCATTTATTCTCTTGCATTAGCTTTATCATGACTTGCATCTCTTCTATCATTTCCCTTATCAAACTTACTTCCTCTTACTTCATTAATTTTGTTTAATTTTATCTTAACTAGTTCTTCCTTGGTATTCATTCCATCTATTTTCATTTATCTCATACCATACCCAAAGCCTCTTTAATCTTTTGACACCTTTTCACTCTTCTTTTAGTCTAACCCAAGTCTTTTTTACCTTGATATTTTGACTATCTCTTGAGACTCAATGTGCTCTTACATTTATCTCAATCCTAAATGGGAATTAGAATTGATTGAAACTTTATCTCTTATATCTATGCTTTATCAAACTTATTTTAAATTCTTTCACTACAACCTACACATATTAAAAATTATACTTTTCCCAAGAGCTTCAACTGAGCTCTGATACCACTCTGATGAAATTAGACCTCTTATAGGTCTATTTATATAAGTCTTCTAAGTCTATGTTTAAGGATTTATATCCGTATTGATCCTAAAAATATATTAATTCTTTCCAAAAACTCATTTCTAACTTGATATTTATCTAAAATTTATGTAAACAAACTTATAAAAATGCTCTTACCATGTTTAGTCTCCTTGGTCTCTTATTAACCTTGTAGCCTTTTTGTATTTTCTTGTAACTTATTAAAAATTATATATAAATTCAACTTAACTCTTATTAATATGATTAATATAAATTATTTATTTTGATTCTTATCCAAAATATTTTGTTACCCTAATCTTAGTTCCACAAACACACAAACAATCTTCTATTTAGCAAACAAGCCCATGGATAGTGACCTCCTTGAATAGATTATAATCCTTAATATAGGTATTGGTATAAAATTGAATTTTAATTTAATTATTATAGTTAAATCATGATTTGTCATGTTTTTTTAATACCCCATCTATCTGTTTTAATTTTCCTTTATCCTTTTCAATGAAAACACATAATTCTACCTTTAAGACTAGATCTACTAGACCTGCAAGTTGATTGGTTGACTAAAATTTTGGATAAAAAGGTTATAATATTTTAAAACCACCTTGAAAATTTCCCATGTAAATTAAATTACTTCCATACCAAGATTCAAGCTCTCTTCATCATTATAGCACAAGTTATGCTCATTTCTAGACTTCTCAAAATAAGGTTTTTAGATACTTTTGACTGTAATTAACCTTTTATTAAGGTAATTAAACCATAAATAACATTAATATTATTAAATAATCTTAATAATTTTTAAATAATAGTGTTTAAACTTATACTAGTGGAATATTCCCTTACACAATCTTAGAAATGCAATAAAAGAACAAAAAATGGTTTTAATCTTAATTGTGCTTTTCCTCAGATCCTAAAAGTTTAATATCTTATTTATTAAAAATTATTTAAACCTAAAAAAAATTATTTTACCTTTTAATTTATTTCCTCTATCTCCATTACAATTTTTATGCACTGAGGATTGATTATTTTAAAGTTGTGTTCTATTTAATGTTCTTTAATAAGGTTTAAAGACCTAGTTACAGGCCTACACAAACTTGGAAATCTATTTCATTTATTATAGTAATTATTAATACTTAAAATAAATTATATAATATATAAATAAACCCATTGTACCATTATATTAAGTTTTAAAACATATTAAATCAATTCTTAGTCTTCATTGTTATGGTTGTGAACAAGAAATAAGGGTTTTAGGTCTCCAATAGGGTTATAGATTGAGATTCAGGTATAAATATTATTAAAGACATAAAATAATATTTAAAATACCTTAAAACATTCATAAATAACCTTACTCATATTTTTATAAATTTATAAGACATTTTCATGGTTACTTTTCAAGATATAAGGTATTGTTGAGTTTAAACCCTAACCTACCTGTACCTAGACCCAAGAGCTAACAAAAAGGAAAATTTGGATATTCATATCTTATAAAAGTTTATATTTTTTATTTTATATTATTATAAACTTATGATAACTATTGAAACCCTTTTATTGAAAACTAACATTCCAAAATGTTAAAAATAATTCATTTTCCCTTTGACTGTCAATGTATGAATATATATGCAAACCCTATTTGCTCTCTTTTGAGGGAGTATCACTATATATAGATTTTTAAGCATTTTTTTAATATTTGATTATATTTATAATATTTTATATAACCCTATAAATCTATCTTTTTACTTCAACTTTCATCCATTAAATGAAATAACTGCTCTTATATTGACTATGTCTCAAAATATAGTCTTTCATATTTTTATAGCCAAAGTAAACATCATCTAATCATTTAAAAACATAAATAAACACTTTTAACATGTTAAAATACCTTAAATACGTATAAAAAAAAATATTAATTATTAAACATCCATTATTCATTCATATGTTACCAAATCTTCTTACAATCCTCTATTTTCTTCACATGGCAGACCTATAAACCATGTCTTCCATCCTTCTTAGCATCATATGACTTTATTCATCCTAAAAAATTAAATTATTTTTTTATTATTAATATATTTATATCATCCTAAATTATTTATAATATTTATCATAAATGGATAAAATTTTTCATACAAGATTCTTTCCAACAACCTTATTCTTATCTCTTTACATGCTTTGTTTAGTCCTCCACCCATGTTGGAGGATTATAGATAGTTTTACATTAAATTTAAGGTAGAAATAAAATTATTAATTATTAATATAACATAGTGATAATTTTATAATGGATAAAAACCTTATAATATTTTAAAACCCATCTAAACTCTCGTTTACAAATTCAAATTTTCAAATTTGACATTTTGGTAGGAAAACCAACTAAGTTCAAAAGACCACTTTTTAAAAATAACTGAGGATTATAACCCCTCATTAGGGACCTTATAATAAATTACATACTCTATCATGACTAATTCATCATATAATTAATCAATATCAAACTTCTTATTGACCTATTTATGACTTATCAATCAAACAAACTAGAATTTACATAATTACAAATGATTTGATGATGCTCCTGCATCATATTAGCTTAGGATTGATATTGATAGTGGTTATATTCCTAGTATTAATGTTACCTAAAATATTATCATATTAATATGGGACATTAATATTTATAAATTAGTTATAATGTGTGTCTTGACCTTGATTCTGATTAGTTGGCTACTCCTACAAATTTGGCCTTTAATTTTGATGTTATGAGACTTGTTCTAGTTTTTAATATTGGCTTTTCCATAATTATAATTATACTTGATAGAATTTTGTTAAGTAAAATGGTTTTGTATATACCAAAATTTTGGTTAAACATTTAGGACACATTGTCCAACTCTATGTCACCATTATCTAGAATTGTTTTGATGAATTGGTGAAGCTACAAACATTTTTTAATGCAATGACCTTAAACCTAATGGTATTCATATAAATAATGTTCCTTGTACTACTTAGGTTTAGGTTTGACTTATATGAATTTTATTATAAATATCTAAATGATCATATTAGATAGAAATAGATTTTGGAATACTACCTCAATAGGTTTGTCAAAATCATTGAAAACTCTATTTTAGTATTTAACTCTTCTTGGAGGTGATCATTGTAAAGTAAATGATTGAGTAGGTGTATTTGCTTGAGCAAGTAGGGGTTTCAATATTTTCACATGCCTATATTTTATTAACCCATATCCTATAAAAATTGTGTTATTTTTGAATGACTTAGTATTTTTATATGTACTTACTTTAGCCTGCATCTAAACCTTATTTTGAATTTATTTTGAGCATAGAATTTGATGACCCATTTATTAATTAGGTATTCATCAATTTGTATAACTTTTGAAATAATATATTAAAATATATTTTCATAATGATTTTAAAGACTATAGTCTATATCTAGTTGTAGATTGTAAAAAATGATTGTATCTAATTACTTATCAAGGAAATTGTGTGGGTATTGGTTGGCCAATGTGTGCCACCATTGCAAGTAACTATAAAAAATCTCTCCTCATATTTTTAACCATGACAAAAGTAAACCATATTCACCTCATGTTATATATAATAGTAAAAGTGTTTCACAAACTTTATAGATAAATATTCAAAGTTATTAATATAATTTTTGGGTTGATAGACAAACCACAACAAACTTGCCCAACCAAACTGTGGGGAAATAATTCAAGTAAGTACACACTAGTGTATGCAATCTCTTAACAAAAAATTAATAAATATTTCAAGTTATCTTTTGTATCCCCGTTACCTTTGTAATTTTAAAATTTAAGAATCTCAAAATGATGTGGGAATGAGATCTTAAGATAGCTCATATCAAGGGGATAAGATCATATGTCATTTAACTTGAAATCATTACCATTATTTCCTACTTTTATGGTAAAAACTACATATTTTACCTCTTGCAAGTCCTAAAAAGTGGGGATGATTTGAGAGGGACTGGGTATATTTTTTTGGGTATTCAGAGGTAGATTACCTTGACCTAGATAAAGTTGTGGTATGGCGTATTTGGGTATATGCAATTAATTAGTTCTACCAAGAATGTTCACCCTTTGATTTAGGTTATATTTATGATATGCCACTTATTTTTGGTAAGGAATTTATTTTTGAGTGCAATGCTAATTTGGAGGGAATTGTGGTATGAATGAAGTAATGTTTTATTGAGTATTTAATGGGACTTTGGGTATATAAATAACCTAATGTTGATTTGTATGGATCTATTGTATGAAAGTAACTTGTTGTTGGTTAGTGGAATATGTTTATGGTTTGAAGATACATAGTGTTGATTAGAAGTGGTATGTGGTTAACTAATGATAATGCATTGTTGATTAGATAACAAATATTAGGGATTGGTTACCACTTATTGAGGTTAGGTATTGGTCACCACTTGTTTAAGTGGAGGATTGGTTGACACTTGTTGAAGTGGGGGATAGGTAACCACTTGTTAAATTGGAGAGGTATTATTATCTTGATGTCATGGCTTAGATGTGTTTGTAACATGTTTTAAAGTGTTAGGAAAGTTGAAAGAAAGAACTTGTTGATGAGTTATAAGAATGTTTTATTAGATTTTGGAGGACACTTGATGTGAATTGGAATGTGTTAGCTAATGATTATCAACCATGTGATAGGAATAATCCATGAGGAAATTTAGACTAGGAATAGTTAATAGATTACTTTCATATATAAGCATGGTAAATAAATCTGAGACTAATGTGTTAATATCAAATAGATCAGTATTAGGTGTTGTATGGATTAAAAAATTTGGTTATAGTTTATTTAGTTGATTTAACTCTATAAGTGGTTTTTAATTAATGTTAAGAGTAGTTAGGGATTTATCTAAAGTAGCTGAGCCCTGACTAGCTTATTGTATTTGAGAGGTGATGAATTAGATTTGTGAAGGTGGGTCAACAAATTGACATTTTCCTTTACTATATGTTAAGAGGTCTCAATTAGAATATTGTATAAGAGCATAACTTTGGTGAAGATTACCTTGATTGTTTGGTAATTTAAGGGGTGTTTTCTATTGGAATTCCTTCTAAAAATTTAGCACTGAGCTCTAATAGTTCTTTAAGATTTTTATCCTTTTTATAAAAAAAGTGTCAAGAAAATTTTTATTGACCATAGTCAACACTATATAACACATTTTATAAATATTCTTGGTTTTTTCCATTGTCAACACTATATGGTACACTTTATAGGTATTATTGATGTTTCCCAAGTTCAACATTAGTTGGTATATTGGTGAGGTACTATTGGTATTGACTTTGGTTAGTATTAGATGGTATATTTGTGAGGTATTATTGATTTTCCTCTTCTTCAACATAATTTTCATATCCACATGGATTATAAATTACATCCTCATAAAAATAGGGGTTATAAATAGTTCCACTGTGAGTATACTTATGCATGTTTGGGTTTTCAATATTTAACCTAGAATAAGTTTGGACACTTAAAACTTGTTTATATTTGGAAGGTGGTTTTGATAAAAATAAAATGTTAAAATAGGATTGTAAATGTGAATTTTTAAATTAACATGATTTGTTTATAACAAGGTGAGTATCAAATAGAATGGTTCAATAAAAAGGCATGTCAATTTTGGGATCTTGAAAAGTATTTAAACTTTTAGATTTATTTTGAATGTTTGATCTTTGAATTTATACTAGAATTGGAATTTGATCTTGGAAAATCAACTCATTTTGAATTTTAAATTGGAATTATAATAATAATTTGGCTTAGGTTTGAAACAAAGTGGGTGATATATTTAAAATGATTTAACTAGAAATTGGACTGTAGTTTGGAATTAGAATTGGATCAGAAATTGGAAATTGATTGGTTTAAAAAAAAAACCTAACAACATGGTGTAGACAATAAGGGTATGTATTTATACAAGGTTTTGAAAATACATATATAAATATTAGTTTTTAGATGGGAATATAGATAGAGTAATACCTCTTTATATATGTGGATATAAAGTCATGTATTAAACTTTATTTGGCTCAATAACTTTGGATATTTTGGTTTTGAATGCATTTATTAAATATAATAGCTTTGGAGATAAAAATATTACAATCAACACTCAAGCATCACAAGTCTTATTTTTAATAACTAACATAATATTATGTCTCAATCACTTATCCTTCAATATACTCACATTTGAGAGGATTAAAATTCAAGGATTAATTAAATAAATAAATAAAATTATGTTGGTGTTTTAATGCCACCATTATATCAAATGACTATATGTGTGGGAAAATATTTAGGGTCTATTGCCTTTACAACCATGAATTAGTGAAAGTTTTTCAGCTAAAGGGGTTCTTATGAAACATTCCAAAATTAGGTTATTCATGGGAGGGTGTATCCCTTTCACAACCATGTTAACCATCACATCTTGGTGATCACACTATTAGAATTTTGGATTAATTAATGTTTTACTTGGACTAATTGATGGTCCCTAAAGGGCACAAAATACATAGAATAAGAGATCTAGGTGTCAAAAATTTTAGAGGTGGATACATACCCTATCAAAGAGACCTTAGATTCCTCAATGGTGATGTATAATGGATTATCATTGGGAGCAAATCTATTGATTTCATGAAACCCTTTATGGTGAATTTTTTTATGCCTTAACAACACCTACTAATAATTTACATCTTCTATTGGATTAATGGGGATGTTACAAATGTTGGTTATGAAATCCTAATCACCATGCCCTAAGGAACCATAAGAAGGAAATGACACCCTAATCATATAGCCTAAAATAAAAAGGAAAGGTATCATCATTCTGATTCATAAGAATCCCCCTAAGGGAAATAGAATATCATACTTAATGAATCTCTTATGATAAATAATTTTTTTTACATTCACATTTATGGGTCACCAAACAATGGGAGAGCATAAACATGAAGGAATTGGACAATCACACAAGAAAAAATAAAATTAAAGAAGTGTGAGAAAGGAAATGACTTAGAAACAAACATTTTTTAATAACCCAAATTGAAATATTTATTATTTCTAAGCCTAAAATTGAAAGATTTTGAAAATAAATGTACTTTATTTAGAGGTTTAAAATCCATTTTTGATAAATTTCCTACAAAAAAAATTGTTAGAATTTTTACAATGTAGTTTTTGATTAGAAAAGGAAGCTAAAAAGGAGTTTCTTTAAGTATTAAAAATTTTCAACACAGGGCAAAACCACCATTTGTTAGGGTGAAACAACCAATTCCTTTAGACATAGACCAGAGACAAGAAATTGGTGAAACTACTGATTAGTAGGATGAAACCAAAAATTATTAGAAAACATAGAGAAAGGGTGAAACTAATAAAATATATGTTGAAACCAAAAATAATTAGTAATATATGTAGAAAAGTTATTGTTAATGGCCAAAATTGCACTAAAGCAATTAGGCCCTTATCAAGTACAAATGTTAAAGTCCTCAAGCCCAAGTCATGTTTTCAAGTGTTCCTTCAAAGGTCAATTTTCTTGATTAATTATCTAAGTGTCAATTTGGTCTTTACTTAGTGTGTTTTAAGCCTTAGGTTCTTTTGGTTTTTTTGTCAGGACATTTTATCTAATGAAAATATGTTTTCATGATTTTTTTTCTTGCAAAAAGTTTGAAGACTTATTTTTTTTGGGCAAATTGTCCATAATAAAAAACTTGAAAAAGTATATTTATTTTGAGTAAATCATACTTCCATACTTATTTAGATCACTTTTCCTTTGTATAATGCCCTAAGGGTCATTTCTTTTAGGCATTTTTCCCTTTCAAAATCTCTGAAGGGTCATTTTGCCTTTGCAAAATCCTCAAAGGGCCATTGTTTCAAGCATT
Organism: Torreya grandis; assembly: GCA_037957365.1. NCBI lineage: Eukaryota > Viridiplantae > Streptophyta > Pinopsida > Cupressales > Taxaceae > Torreya > Torreya grandis. The sequence goes on from JARHVA010002164.1 coordinate 48,215, forward strand.
TTACCCTTGTAAATTTTTAAAGGGTACTTTTAGAAGATCTAAAGGACACTTTAAATAAGTTTGAAGAGCACTTTCAAAGGATCTAAAGGTCCGTTCTAAAAATCTGAAGGGTAGTTACCCTTTGACAAAAGTGCAAAGTTCCGATTTTATTTATTAAAAGGGGTAAGTCCAATTCCTTCAAAAAAATTATCAAGTGCATTTTATTTGGGAAAAATGTAAGGTCCTTATTTATTTTATAATTTTTATTCATGGCAAAAAGTCTGAAGGGCACTTACCCTTTGAGCATTTTTCCTACATAAAAATCCTGATAAAAGTCTTTTCATTGGTAAAAGTGGTTACTCCAATTATCTGAAGGCCATATTATTTTGGAAATTTCATCCAAGCCTGAAGGGCTATTTACTTTAGTCATTTTTTCTACAAAAAAATATTGAAGGGATATTTCCATTATTTAGGACAATTTATAAGGATTACTTATTTCAACCAAAGTGTTTACAAAAAGTTTGAAGGGTTAATTTCTTTGAGCATTTTTTCCATGGAAAAGTCTAAAGGGTTAATTCCTTTATGCATTTTTCCCACACAAAGAGATCAAAACAAATTTATAGACAAAATTAACTAAAAGGATTGTTCTAGAATAAAAAGATGAAGGCATGATTTCCCCAATATAAAAGACTCAAAAATAGTAATATGATAGTCTCACAAACATCATCGATGGTCTTACAAGATTCATTAATAATCATGTGAATATCTTTGATAGTTATGAGGATGTCAAAACTAAGCCCAAGATGAAAACTAGAGGGGTTTAAATTTTGACAGTCATGCAAATGTCATTAACAGTTACATAAACATTTTTGATAGTTACGAGGACATAAAAATTAATCCCAAGCTAAAAAACATAGGGTTTTAAGTTTTGATGGTCATTAGACATCATTGAAAATCACATAGATGTCAAAAATGAAACAAATGGATATCAATGGTCTGCGTATGATTTTGGGTTCAAGAGATTAATGGAGGTGGGAATTCAAGCTTCATCATATAGAAAACACAAGCATACAAGTGATCCTATCCACAAAAAGGAGCCATTGAATAGAAGCAACCACATTTTAAGGTTTTGTAATAGATTAAATGATTTCTATTTGATACTAGAGGTAGTCTCTTTTTGGATTTTGTGTAGGGTTTTGGTTTGTTTGTTTCTTGTTCTTCCTTTCCTATCCCTTATTTATATATAACATATGTATATTGTTTGTTTGCATTATATTTAATTGTTATTTAATCTCAATAAGTCTTTTCAAGATAGTGCTTAGCTCAAGTTCCATCCAGTCATAAAAAAAAAAGGACTTCTCAAGTTAGGAGTGTAGGTGTAAAGGAACTATGGGTCTGAAAAGTGAGCTTAATGTTTTTAATTTTAGGGAGATTAGTAAAGACAAATGTATAGACTAATCATTCCATAAAATATTGAAATTTATTATGATCTAATATTGATTCTAATAAGGTTTGCATATGTAAGATGAAATTTTAAATTATTGAATCATAATCATGCTTGCACTTAAGCAACATTCATTGCTTAGGGTAAATTTTGTGACCAAGGCTAATTGCTTGAAGATCAAACACTTGACCAAATACTAAAAAATAGCTAACTTGGTTCCTAATATTTTCCAAAAAAACTAAAAATGGTCTATAAAAAGTATAAAATATAAAATAAGGGCTCATTAAAAATTCCAAAAGGAAATTTTTAAGCAAAGGTGATTTGGGTAATCTCCACCAGGGCTATGGATGCCTAGATGGCAGTGAAGCAAGGCCTTAAATTGATCCAAATGCATCTTTATTATGGAAATGGATTCTTATCTAGTAGTAAAGCAATGACCAAGCCTTACCTAAGCTAAAAACATGGTTATTAATGAATATTCAAACATTTTATAAGTCAATGTCAATGGTTAAAGACATGAAGTCTAGAAATTACTCTCTAAATCTCATGACAAACAATAAGTGGAATCAAATAAAACACAAAACATGATTAGGTTTTGATATTGATCCCAATTTTTAAAAATGACTAAGTCTTAATAATGGTTCTTGATCAAGTGGAATGAATAGCCTAGTTGTAAGTTTGAACCATAATCTTTAAAATTTAAAACATATTGCTATGGAAATTCACTTTATCAAGGTGTTACTAGTATGTTTGCACATTATAATTATTTGAATATCATCCATAACTAGTTTGGTTTGCATATTTGTGCATGATTTTGGTTTATATCTTATCTTAATTTGTTAACATTAGATTTTTGAGTTTTAGATTTACAATTTAATGCACCCTCCTTAAAAATGGATTACATTTGGGTTTCATGATTTAATTCCAATATTGGTTTTTTATTATCCATTGGTTTTTCAAAGGCCAAGTTGAGTTAATTTTGATCACCTTGAAACCCTAATTCCAATTACCCTGGCCCAAGTCTTTCCATTTGAATTCAAAATTGGTAGGAACATTTTTGTGTATGAGACTTTAAAAATGTCACGGACTTAATTAAATTTTTATACTAAGGCTTGGTCATATTTATTTACACAACCAAAACCTAGTCTAAAAATACATTCTTGGTCCCTTTTAGGTCCTGAGATCCCTTAGCCTATGTTCCTCATGGTCTAAACTAAGGCATGGTCCTTTTTATTTAGCATAGCCCCATTTTATTTCAAGCTTAGTCTAAACTTTAGCCTAAGGTTTTAATTTGTATTTACTAATATGAATCAAAACCTTGGTCTAAGGTTGTAGCCTAAGTCTTGTATTATTTCCAAGCTTTCACTTAGTTATATTTTTCACTATCTATAAGAATTAATCACATTTTGACCTAATGGATTGTAATAGATGGACCCTGTTTGCTTAGGTAATCAAGATCAGATGGTACAATTTCAAAGTCAAAAGGTCAAAGCTTGTGTGCATAATAAGTTTATAACATGTTCCTATCAATCGATGATACATGGTTAAGCATACACCTTCTGATTAATGAGGCACATTGAGTCAAGGGTTAAAACCAAGCCCAAAGTTAACATGATGATGACAAATGTCATAACTATATTAGACAAAGTATTGGGTAGACAATGGTGTTTGATCCTTTAGATCTAAATCTAATGATACGTGTTGATCTATCCTAGTAAAATCTAATTACATGAGATTAAAAGGTCCATTTTATTTATGTTTTAACTTGGTTTAGGGATTTACCCTAAAGTTTCATTATATTTATTAATACAACAAAACCTTAGGTTAAAATCTTATTCTATGTCCCTTTTTATTAAGCATGAGGCCCTCTTTATTATGTCTTGAGCTTAGTCTAAACTTTGGCCTAAAGTTTTATTAATGTTCATTAACATAAATAAGATATTAGTCCAAATACTTTAGCTTAAATATTTATATTGTTCCTCAGGTTTTAAACTTATACATTTTTATTTTTTACAAGAACAAATCCTACTCAATCTCATGGATTACAATCTAACGATGTGTGTTTGATCAGATGAAGAGATCTAATAGAGCAAGGGCATAGTTGAAAATTAAATACATGGTCCTAGGCTAAATATCAAGCACCTTCCTAGAGATCGATGGTACCCATTCAAGCATACACTATCTGATCTATGATGTGTATTAAGTAAATAATTTTTAATGAAGCTTAAAATAAACATGGGACTACCACTTGGCAAGAGTGCTTTAGCTTGACAAGACTAATAGACCAAGATGTAGAAAGCTTTTGGAGATACCAAGTAACACTATTTCAATATAATACCCATAGATAGCCAATGGAATTTGATCCTTTGGATCAAGATTGATGACACACATTTACTCAAGTGAGAAAATCTAATGGTACAGGCTGAGATGGAATTTTCAAAGGGCTTGAGACCAATAAGCAAGTGACATGTACTCATATTAAAGACAATTAAGTAATATAGCTAGTTTTAAAACCTCAAAGTGCCCAATTGGATCTGATGTGTCATGCCAAGGGTGAATATTGGTTGGAAATCCAAATATTAAGTGTTATTCCATGGATAAGCAATGATTTAAATCATAAAGGGAGGTCTATAGAGAATTCCAAAGTATATTTTTCAATCATAGCCACATAATATTTTCTATTTAAACCACAAATAGATCATTCATGTGTCATCATTGAAATAAGTTATTTCATAGAGTGCAATAAGTAAAAGGAAACTATCTAGGAGATTTTAACCATATAGACAAGTGATCAAGAGCTTCTCTAGATGGTTGCACATGAGGACAAAGTTTATTTGGATCTTGACCATGAATATTATCCTTCTAGATTGAATGAAGATATGTATATCCATGAAATCAAAGAGTTTGTTGCAAATCTCTGTCATTCATTATAAAGGTATTTGGAGCAATGGTTATTTTAATGTAAATCGATGAAGATCTTAGTCGTGGCATGGAATATTTTCTAGCTAGGAGCATCTTGGTGGGACTTGAAATTTTATTTTGTAATTCTAAAAATTGCAACCTATAGGTCCATATTAGAAAAAGTTTGAGAAATTTATAAATAAGGGGCTTCTCCTCTATTAAAGGTTGTTGTTGGTCATTATTTTAGGGGTCCATATCCTCTATGTCTAGGTTTTGTAAAAGTTTATAGGATCAATTATTATGTGTAGGTCTTGTCTCTCTTACTAAGGTGGTTGAAGATGTACAACCATTAGAAATTTTTGAGGGCATGTTTATATGTCTCCCTTTTCAAAAGAGCAATCTCACCATGCTTGTCCCCTTGGTAGCATTTTGAACAATTGATCTGTGTAAAGTTTATTTTTCAAGATTAATGAAAATAGATGTGGTTCTTTACTCTTATTGATGAAGTGAAGTAATATGTCTTACAAGTCTTGCTAATTGGATATTTGGGTTTATGTTCACTACTGGTTGTCATCTTGAGCATTGATTTAGGTTATAAATCCCTTTCTACAATTTAACTTTGAAAATATGTTATTGAATGACCTTTTAGGGCATCTTAGGTCTATAGATTTGATAAGAAAAAGTATTTTGAAAGTTTATTTGCAGTGTATGCTCTAGGTTTTTAGGGACCATTTGGTATTTGTCATTAGATTGTAATTGAGTCTCTTTTACATATTTTTCTAAGGATAATGTCATGAACATTATAAGATACCTTTCTATTTAAACAAGCCACTAATACACCACCTTCCATTTTAATATAATCATCTAACTATCATACCTCATCCCACCTTGCAAAATAATACACCCTTTACATAATATACGTGTTATTTGCCTTTTAAATGCATGAAATCTTGCATACTTGAAATGTGTTTGTAGTTTGTGTTTTAAAGTTTAGAATTATAGTCTTTTATTTTAACCCTATATTTTAAAGATTTTTTAGAATGGAATTTGAAGTCATATACATATTTATCTTCAGTAGATTGAAAGTGACCTAGTGTATTTATGCATTCCTTGTGGCAACCCTTCCCAAGTAGAGTGTGTAAGTTTGGTTGTGTCTAGGTCACATCTATGTCTCTTTGTGCCAATAATCCGCATGGAGGTTTAATTTTATAATCTCTCCATGTGAGAAAGATACCCCTTAGGTCCTCTCACCTTGGTTCAAGTAGAGCTAAAAGCAACAAAGAGCTGACCATACCCTTTATCAGTGACTTTCAATCATTTTCTTAGTCTAGTCCTTTTTTGATGCCCAACCCTTCCCTGGCTATAATGATAGACTAGTAGGTTTCTCATCATTATTTTCCATTTTTTTAAGTGTGTAAGGCCATATTAGAGAGGTGTACAATTGAGAACCAAAAATCAACTAACACCATTTTTTTGGAGAAGAAAAGACACCCATGGTACTTATGTTGTTGAGGAATCTTGTACAGAGTTAGAGTTTTAATTATTTTCATGTTGTGAATTTCTTTTCTATTATTTGCTATAGTTAGACTATCTTGGCCATCAATTACACAACCCTCAACTTAAACCATTAATGGGGATACTTATCATCACCCATGCTGTCAAGGAATCTTGTAAAGAGCTAGAGCTATAAGTATTTCATATTATGAAGTTCTCTATTATTAATAAAATGATTTGACTATCTTGGTTGTCAACATCACAACACTTCACTAGGGATGTGTCAGAAAGTTTTTTAGGATTGACAATTTGACTTCTACTAAGTTTATTGTAGAGAGATGCTAATGTTACATGTTGGAAAGTGACTTTTCCATTTTGAACATATTCTAAAAAATTTAGTGTCTTTATTTTCTATCTCATTAAGCCTCAACAAGTTTAATTTCAGTTTGTATCATGATAGTTTATCAACTTTTATATTCTAGAAACCTAATTCTAGTGGTGACTTCAAATTTATTTTTTAGTTTCAAGGAATATTAGTGTTTATTATAAATATTCTACTAAATTTTAATTTTAATTATTTTATTTTTTACAAAGCTAGAAAGACTGAGATCATCTTTCAGAAGTGACCCATCAAATAAAATTATTCCACCCTTAAGTATTCCTCAAAGAAGAAGGGGATAGGTTCAGAGGCCTGTTGAAGGGAAAAGATTAGCTACTAAGTGTTGTCTAGATTCTGATAATCTTGAAATATTTGTTGACCCCCCCATTATTGAGGACTATCACAACTCTTCTACTAATTTTGAAACACATAGTCCCATTTATTTTCTAGATCCTTCCCAACTAGCTAAATCCCCTCCCAAGTCTAATCCACCAAGTCCACCTCATTCACCCCCTCATAGCCATTTACTATTTGTTCTTGAAAATATTATTAAACCAATCATGAGGTATAGGGACTAAGATGAGAATGCACATCATGCATTCCATGTTCTCAAATTTAGGGCTATAAATTTTGATGAAATGGAAGGTTATCCTAATGAAGTCATAAATGAAGTTAGGAAATGCCTCCCAAAATTCTAAGGGAACAATGTAGTGAGTGGTGATTAGCATCTAAGGGCCTTTCAAAATATCATTAAATATTATGAGGTTAGGTATGAATATGTATGCATCAATTTGTTTTTGCACATGTTGGAGGAAGATGCCTAAAAATGGTTCAATTCCCTTCCCATTAGATGCATTGATTCATGGGAAGAGATGCATAATGTTTTTAGAATTTAGTATGGTGCTAGGATTAATCCAAGGTTTTTCTTGGATAAATTTGGTAATATCATAAATAATCCTAATGGGGGTGTGAATGACTTCAACACTTGGTTCAATAAGACTATGATGTAGCTACTCAAAAATATCAAGCCTAGTGATATAAAGTGCTTGATAAAGTATTGTGATGCCTTTAATGAGAAGGATGAATACTACTTGAGGGACAAGGTTCCCATTAACCTATGGTTGGAATTCAAATGGACATTAAAATTGAGAAAAACATAATGGATATGGAAAATCTCATGAACAAGTGAGTTGATGTGAAGTTGGTCAATTTGGAAAAGACACAACCCATGAAGACAACTAACTTGGAGGAAACTATCAAAACTTTGGCCTCTACTATTAAATAAATGTCATACAAGCTAGTTATAGCTAAAAAGGGGGTCCCTCATGTGTCTACCAACTATGAGCAAGATCCAAATCCAAATAAAACACCAAGGGGGCTTGCTTTCCATAATAGAGACAATGATAGAGGGCGGAGACCTACACATGAAGAAAGAATGGAAAGAAATTAGAATAAAGGGGCTCAAAAAGAAGTGCTTGATCTTTTAAATGGAAAGGTGAATGCTATAGTTTATGACATTGATATTTATTGGTATGACAAGTACTTCCTTCCACATCCCCCATGTGATACTATTGAACCAATTAATGAAGATGTAGATGAACTTGAGTCTACATCATATGATGATGAGATCCTAATGTCAAAGCGTCAAAAATGAGATGACTACTTCCATGGAATTGTTGAGTGTTATTACTATTCATCAATTTTGAGTGCAGTTGAGAAAGTAAGTGTCCTAACTCTTGAATTTACTTATGACATCAATATGGAACAAGAATATGAATTTCCCATTCATGATTTTGATTTCTTACATTCCATAATGATTAATAAATATGATGGGGGGATTTTGTCATTTGAGGACAAACAACTAGTAATCAATGCATTAATTACTCAAGAGGAGTATCACTTGAGAAGCAAATATCAGGATAATGCTCTTGAAGACATTGCCCCTATAGATCCAAAGGTAAGGGATGCTAATAAGGACACTAAGAAAACTACAACAATCCTTAAGGATTTCAAACCAGTGCTTGTTTCCCAATTTGTTAAGCCTAGAGGTGCTCCAACCAAGAATAGAGTACCCATATTTTCTAGTATCCCTAAGGGTACTATTAATTTTAAAACTAATCCATATTTGAAGGTTTCTATTAAAAATTTCAATCCATCCTAGCTTACTCCACTTCAGACCTTGAGTGATTGTATTCTAGCAGAAGGTGTTGTCACCCTTCTACCTAATACTCCTCTTCCTCAGTATAACATATATGATATGACCCAAGTGTTAAACCAATTAAAAATCATTGTGCCACTTGTTGAATTGTTAATAATACCTAAACATAGGAAGAGAGTATTTGACTACTTGAAATTTGGTGAGAATTCAGCTATGAATGAAATAGAGTTACCCAAAACACCCCAAAAAAGTGATGAAGAATTAGATAGGTTGTTGAACCTATTGTGGATGTCTATTTGGGGACTACATTAGTAAAAGTTAAATTGAATGTGGATCCATTTTATACAACCCTATTAATCAATGGTCTAATTGGTCACAACTACATGTTTGACTTTGGAGTTTCTTGTAATGTGATGCCCCTAGGTATCCTAAATTAAAATAGAGTTAAGATCATATCAACCTTTGGTAAGTGTTATGACATGGACTCATAAGAGGTTCTAGTTGTTGGATAAGTCAAGGAATTAGTTGTACAATTGGTAGTTTATCCTAGTAAGTACCTAAATATGGACATGGTAGTTATAGACTACCCACCTAAGTGAGGGGGATATTGTCATGAAAATGGGATACTAACATGGGTGGAAGTGTATAGATGGAACTTTTTTATTCCACCATTCTACTAAAAGGTAAGATGGTCAAGATTTGTAGAGAGATGAAGATATTACGTGTAATTGAAGATACAAAATGTGCTCTTACTGAAGTGTTGTACAGGGATGTTAAACTTGGAAACTTTGTTGGGAATGTTGATACTAGTGAACAACATGTTGTTCCTAATAATGAACCTAAAAAAGAAAGTGTAGTTTGGAAGATGTGTTTTGATGGAGCTTGTTCCAACCTTAGAAATAGAGTTGGGGTTGTCTTATATGCTCCTAATGGTATATTGTTTTATGTTTTATTTTTAGCTATAATTTAAGTTTACTAACAATACTACTAAGTATGAGGCACTCTTATATCAAGGATTACCCATGAATATAGAATTAAATGTTTGAATATCAAGGGCGATTCTGAGCTAGTGGTAAATCAAGTCCATAGTGATTTTTCCATAGAAATAAAAGGCTGAAACAATATCAAATTTTTTTTTAGGATTTGATTGAATTTTTAATGCATTAAATTTGTGTTATTATGATATAAGTTTCAACCAAGAAGCTAAAAAACTTGTAGGGTTAGGTTCTCAATTAGATATTTTACGTATGAACCCTCAATGTCAGTATCAAGTGAAGGTGCTTATTAGGCCTTCAATCATAGATAATGTTCATCATTGGTAGGTATTTGATGATGATGATCAAATTATAATGTTTCTAAATTATGAAGTTGAGTTCCATGATCAACTCATAGACCTAAAATCTATGGTTCAGGTTTGTGATGGAAAAGAAACCCTGTTTGGGAAGGGCATCATTTATTTAAATACAAACACAATCCCAAGGGGATTGGTGAGTTTGGATGTGTCTTTTGATGGATTTAATAGAATCAATTCAAGAGACTCATTTATCTCAAAGGACGTGATTGAATGAAACTTGGGTTCTCATGGGAATCCAAGAAAGGTTTGACTGTGTACTCACTTAAGTGAAGCTAAGAAGAAGGATTACATGAAGTTGCTAAGAAAGTACCAAGACTATCTATCATGGTCTTATTTTTAGTTGAAAGTGTATAGGGAAGACTTGTTTTAGCTTGTCATCCCACTGAAGCTTGATATCAATCCTTTTAGGTAGAAATAAAGACCTATTAACCCCATCTTAGCCACCAAGATACGGGATGAATTAAAGAAGCTAAGGGATGGTGGTATCATTCAACCCATTAGGTATTCATTATCAGTTAAAAATTCAATCCTTATAATAAATAAAAATGGAAACATCCACTTGTGTTTGGATTTTATAAATCTAAACAAAGCTTCTTTAAAAGACAATTATCCCCTACCTAATATGGAGAACCTACTGCAAAGTGTTATTGGATCAGAGATGTTTTCCACATTAGATGACTTCTTAGGGTACAAATAGGTTGTGTTAAAGTAATCTAAGAGATCCAAGACTACATTCACTATGTCTTAGGGCATATATGTATATATGAGGATGAATTTTAGGTTAATGAATGTTGGTGAAACATTTTATTGATCTATGGATGTTGTTTTTATAGGGATAATTAACCAGTTCATTGATATGTATTAGGATGACATTACTATGTACTCCAAGACTAGAGAAAAACATTTGGATCATCTAGAAAAGGTGTTGATTAGATGTAGGGAGTTTGGAATTTATATTAACCCAAAGAAATGCTATTTTGAAGTATAAAAGGACAAGTTAATAGGATATATAGTGCCAAAGGATGGTGTCATGATTAATCCTAAAAGGTTGAGGCCATTGATAAAGTGCCTATCCTATAGTCCAAGAATGGAATTTAGTCTTTCTTCAGAAAAATTAACTTTATAAGGAGGTTTTTGTCCAATTTTATAGATATTACTCTCCCTATTACTTCCATGTTAAAGAAGGACCAAACCATCAAATGGGAGAAGGCTGTGCAAATGTTCAGTGACATCAAGGGAACTTTAAAGTTTAACCCTATTTTGGCCAGTCTTGATTACATAAATCCATTCTAAATATTCTCTTTTGCATCATACAATACTATTGTTGTGGTCTTATTGTAACAGTATGAAGATGGTCATGAAAAACCCATAGCTTTCTTTAGAAAAGCTATGCAAGGTCCCGAACTAAAATATATTATCATGGAAAAATAAGTTTTCACTCTTTTGAAGGTTGTAAAAACGTTCAAGCCTTATAATATGAGTTCAAAGATTATTGCATATATCCTGCACACCATGGTGAAGGACATTTTAACTTAGACTAAAGTATGTAGCAAGAGATACAGGTGGGTTAACAAGTTACAAAAGTATGACATGGATATGTAGACCACCATGTTAGTAAGGGGGGTGGGTCTAACCAAGCTTATGGTTGAGACTAATTTTTAAGATGTTGAAGTAAAAATCATAGTTTTTAATGTTGATGATTCTTTGAGTTAATTTAACATATCTTCATGGTATAGAGATATTGTTTACTACTTGTAAAATCTAAGATGTCCCCCTAACTTAGACAAGAATTAAAGAAGAACTCTTAAGATTGTGTCCCAAAAATACCTCTTGGTTGAGAATGGACTAGCATGGAAGAATCCAAAGGGGGATCTCCTAAGATGCATGGTTAAAGAATAGACTATTGACATGATCAAAGACTTTCATAGTGGAGTATATGGTGGCCATTTTACAACTAAAGTTATAGCTCATAAAATTTTGAGAGCTGGTTATTGGTGGCCATCATTGTTTAAGGATTTTGCTCAGATAGTCAAAAAATGTGAAAAATGTTAGTGCTTTATTGCTAGGATGAGAGCTTTAGGTTCTCTTCATTTATAGCCTATCATGATTGAAGGCCCATTTAGATAATGGGGAATTTATTTTATTTGAGAAATTATTGATTCATCAAATGCTAGCATAGATGGATACTAGTTGAAACTAAATACTTCACAAAATGGGTTGAAGCAATCCCTACAAAGAAATCAACACACCAAGTAGTTATGTTATTTTTGTTAAATTGGATTATTTGTAGATTTGGTATGCCTATCAAGATAATTGTTGATAATACCATGAGCTTCAAATCTAAACCTTTGGTGGCATTGTGTAAAGACTATGGGATTGAATTGAATTATGATTATAATTACAAACCTTAGGGGAATGGGTAAGAAAAATCAAGTAACAAGAACTTGTTTAAAATCATTAGGTGAACATTGGAAGTAAATAAGAAGAAGTGGGGTGAAAGTTGAGGTTTGACTTGTGGGTGAATAGTATTATGCCTAAGAGAGATATAGTTAGAAGCTCTTTTGAGCTTGTTTATGGAGCTCAATTAGTTATACTTATGAATTTATATTTTCCCACATATTAGCTAATGCAACAACTAGGGGATGATGAGAAGATCAACCACTATGAAAGAAGGATGGACTAGATTATTGAGCTTGACGAAATTCAAAGACAATCTCATGAAAGACAACTCCCATCAAAGAAAATCTAATTAAAATATTTGATAGGAAGGTCACTCCAAGAATATTCCAAGTAGGTGATTTGGTTCTACTTTGGGATAATAGGCATGAGGAGAAAGGAAAGCATCATAAATTTGATTCCTTATAGATGGGTCCCTATTCTATTGACTATTAAACTAAGAATCATACTTTATTTTGAGAGTTATGGATGGTGAAATACTAGAGATTCCAATTAATGGTATACATATAAAATACTTCCTTGGTTAAGTCCTTAACATGTGTACCATATTGTATAGTGCTTTGTTTCTTTATCCTTTTATTATTTTTTTGTCCCTCTATTTAGAGCCTTGTTTGTAAATTTTCCCTTTATGCTTTGTTATGTGTTCATTTTTAGATCCTCCTAATCTATTTTTGTAAGTATATAATTTTTTATTGGGCCTTCATGGATGTTTTCTAAAAATTCTTAAGTCTTGACTTTGTATCCCAATGGATTAACACCTAGTCTTATGTTATAGGATTCTATTCACACCCACAGGGGGTATGAATCCCCAGGTGAGAGATAGTGTTAGTTCCCAAAATTACACTAAAAAAATTGGGCCCTTATCAAGTACACATTTTTAAGTCTTCAAGCCCAAGTCATGTTTTCAAGTGTTCCTTCAAAGATCAATATTCTTGATTAATTGGTTAAGTGTCAATCTGGTCTTTACTTAGTGTGTTTCAAGCCTTAGGGTCTTTGGGTTATTTGTTGAGAAATTTTTTGTAATGTAAATACATATTTGGGATTTTTTTCATACAAAAAGTATGAAGACTTATTTTCATCGAGTAAATTGTGTAAGATAAAAAAACCTGACAAAGTCTATTTGTTCTGAGTAAAGCATACTACCCTATTTCTTTCACTCACTTTGCATTTGTAGAATCCTGAAGGGTCATTTATTTTGAGAATTTTTTCCTTGAAAAATCTCCAAAGGGTCATTTTTCCTTTTTAAAATCCCTGAAGGGCCATTTATTTTAGGTATTTTACCCTTGTAAAATTTCTAAAGGGCACTTTCATAAGATCTGAAGGACACTTTCAATATGTCTAAAGGGCACTTTCAAAAGATCTAAAGGGCCACTTGAAAATTTTAAAGGGTACTTACCCTTTAGTACAAGTGCAAAGGTTTGATTTTATTTATCAAAAGGGGTAGGTCTAATTCCTTTGGTAAAATTGTAAATTCCATTTTCTTTGGGAAAAATGGAAGGTCCTTATTTGTTTCAAAAATTTTGTCTACATTAAAAAATATGAAAGGAATTTTCTATTTGGGAATTTTACCCACATAAAAATCCCAACAAAAAGTCTTTTCTTCAATAAAAGTGTTCATTTTAATTGTCGAAAGGCTATATTCTTTTAGGCATTTTGTCTACACAAAAATCCCAAAGGGCTATTTCCTTCAAGAATTTTGTGCATGTAAAAAAGCCTGAAGGGTTATTTCCATTATTTAGGAAAATTTGTAAGGAATTATTTATTTTGGCCAAAGTGTTTATAAAAAGTCTAAAGGGATAATTTTTTTGGGCATTTTTCTCATGCAAAAAGTTTGAAGGGTTATTTCCTTCAGACATTTTCCCACACAAAAAGACTGAAACAATTGTTTGAGGAAAATTACCTAAAAGGATTATTCCAAAATAAAAATCCAAAAGAATGATTACCTAGATATAAAAGTCCCAAAAATAGCAATGTGACGGTCTTACAGATGTCATTAATGGTCACAAGGATGTCAAAATTAATCCCAAGCTAAAAACCAAAGGGGTTTAAATATTGACAATCGTACATATGTCATTGATAATTGTGTGAACATTTTTGATGGTTTAAAGGATGTCAAAACTAATCCTAGGATAAAAACCATAGGGGTTTAAATTTTTAAGGTCACATGAACATCATTAATGGTCACATAAATGTCAAAAATGAGCCAGATGGATATCAATGGTCTGCATATAATCCATGGTTCAAGGGATCAATTGAGGTGGGAATCCAAGCTATATCATATAGAAGACATAAGTATACATGTGCTCCTCTCCACAAAAAAGAGACATTGAATGGAAGTAACCATGTTTCAAGGTTCTATAATATATTAAATGATTTCCATTTAATCTTGTAGGTAGGCTCTTTTTTGAGTTAGTGTAGGGCTTTGGTTTATTTCTTTCTTGTTCTTCCTTTCCTATCCCTTATTTGTATATAGCACCTGCATATTATTATTTTTCCTTCTCTTATGTTTTTCTTTGCTCTCAATAAGTCTTTTCAAGATAGTCCCCAACTCGAGTTTCATCCAGTTGCTCAAAAAATGACTTCTCAAGTTGGGAGTGTAGGTGTAAAATAACTATGGGTCTAAAATGTGAGCTTGAGGTTTTTAATTTTAGGGATATTGGTAAAGATAAATAAATAGACTAATCATTCCTTAAAATATTGAACTTTATTCTAATTTAAGCTTTATTTTGATAAGGTTTGCATATGTAAGATGAAATTTTAAATTATTGAAGCACATTCATGCTTCAACTTAAACAAAATTCATTGCCAGGGGTAAATTTTATAACCAAATATGATTGCCCAAAGATCAGACACTTGACCAAATCCCAAAATATAGATACTTGGTTCCTAACCTTTGCTAGAATGTTGTAAATGATCTATAATAAGCAAAAAATACAAAAATAAGTGCTCATTACAAATTTCAAAATGAAATTTTTAAGCAAAGGTGATTTAGATAATCTCCACTAGGGCTTTGAATGCTTGGCTAGCAATAGAGCAATGCCTAAGCCTTCCCTAAACTAAAATCATGGTTTTTAATGAATATTAAAACATGTTATAAGTCAATGTCAAAGGTTAAAAATATGAATTCTGAAAATTACTCTCTAAATCTCATGACAAATAGTAAATGGAATCAAAGCACACACACAACATGACTAGGTTTTGATATTTTATCACAATTTTTCATGTGTGAGGCTTATTTTAAACATGACTAGGTCTTAAAAATGGTGCTTGATCAAGTGGAATGAATAGCCTAGTTGTAAGTCTAAACCATAATCTATAAACTTTAAAGCATATTTATATGTAAATTTAATTGATCAAGGTGTTACTAGTATGTTTACACATTGTCTTTATTTGAAGATCATCCATAATTGGTTTGGTTGGCATATTTGTGCATGATTCTAGTTTAGATCTTATCTTAATTTGCTAACATTGGATTTTTGAGTTTCATATTTGTAGGTTTAATAGATCCCTCATTGAAAATGGATTATGTCTAGGTTTCATGATTTAATGTAAATATTAGTCTTTTACTATCCATTGGTTTGTCAAAGGTCGAGTTGAGTTCATTTTGATCACCTTGAAACCTTGATTCCAATTACCCTAGCCCAAGTCTTTCCATTTAAATGTGAAATTGGTGAGAACATTTTTGTGTAGGAACATTTTAAAATTCCATGGACTTATTTAAAATTTTATACTAAGGCTTGGTTGTGTTTATTTACATGACCAAACCCTAGTATAAAAATCCATGCTCAGTCCCTTTTAGGTCCTGAGATGCCTTAGCCTATGTTCCTAATGGTCTAAACTAATGCATGGTCCTTTTTATTTAGTAGAAACCTATTTTATTTCAAGATTAGTATAAACTTCAGCCTAAGGTATTAATTCATATTTATTAGTAAAAATCAAAACCTTGGTCTAAGGTTGTAGCCTAAGTTTTATATTATATTTGAGGTCTGACTTATTTATATTTTTCACTATCTATAGGCACCAATCACATTTTAACCTAATAGATTGCAATCAATGGCCCACATTTGCTTAGGTAATCAAGATCAGATGGTGTGAGTTAAAAGTCAAAAGGTCAAGCTTTTGGTGCATGATAAGGCTTGATCATATTCCCATCAATTGATGGTATGTGGTTAAGTGTACACCTTTTAATCAATAGGGTGAATTAAGTCAAGGTTTCAAATCAAGCCCAAATTGAACATGGTGATGACACATGTTATTATCATGTTAGATAGAGTATTGAGTAGTCAATGGCATTTTATCCTTTGGATCAAAATCTAATGGCACATGTTAATCTAGCCTAGCAACACCCAATGACATGAGATCAAAGGGTCCCTTTTATTTATGTTTTAACTTGGTCTAGGTATTTACCCTAAATTTTTATTGTATTTATTAATACAATGAAACCTTAGGTTAAAACCTTATGCTATGTCCCTTTTTATTAAGCATGGTACCCCCTTTTATTATATCTTGAGCTTAGTCTAAAATTTGGCCTAGAGTTTTATTTGTATTCATTAACATAAATAATATCTTAGTCCAAAGACTTTAGGTTAAAGATTTATATTGTTCCTCAAGATTTAAACTTAGACATTTTTATTGTTTGTAGGAACAAATCATGCTCAATCTCATAGATTAAAATATTATGATGTGCACTTGATTAGATGAAGAGATCTAATGGTGAAAGTACATAGTTGAAAAGTTAATACATGGTTCAAGGCTAAGGATCAAACACATTCCCAGAGATTGATGGTATGCGTTCAAGCATACACTATTAAATCTATGGCATGTATTAGGTCAAGAATTTTCAAAAAATCCTAGAATGAATGCAAGATTTCCACTTAGTAAGAGTGTGTTAGCCTAATAGAACTGATAGAGTAGAATAAAAAAATCCCATAGAGCTACCAAGTGGCACCATTTTATTATAATACCCATAGATAGCCAATGAAATTTGATCCTTTGGATCAAGATCGATGGCACATATTTACTTAGGTGAGTAGATCCAATGGTACAAGTCAAGATGGACTTTTCAAAGGGATTAGGACTAATAAGCAAGTGGCACATGCCTAGATTAGAGCCAATTGAGTAACCTAGTCATTTTTAAAACCTCACAAGTTCCTAATTAGATTTGATGTGACATGCCAAGTGTTAATATTAGTTGGGAAGTTAAATATTAAGTGTTCTTCCATAGGTGGATAATGATTCAAAGCATAGAGGGAGGTTTATAGGTCATTCCAAATAATTATTTACAATCATAACCATAGATCATTTTATATTTATACCACAACTAGATCATTCATGTGCCATCATTGCATCAACATATTGTTACATAAAGTGTACTAAGGAAAAGGCAGTTGTCCAAGAGATTTTTGTTGTGCAGACAAGTGATCAAAATCTTCTCCAAATGGTTACACATGAGGACAAAGTTTGTTTGGCTCTTGACCATGAATATTCTCCTTCTAGTTAGAATGAAGATATTTCCATCCATGAAATCAAATATTTTGTTACAAATATCCATCATTCATTATAAAGGCCATTGGACCACTAATTATTTTCTTGAAAATGGATGAAGATCTCAGGCATGGCATGGAATATTTTTGAGCTAGGAGCATCTTGGTGGGACTTGAAAGTTTATTTAAAATTCTAAAAATTACAATCTCTAGGTTTAGATTGGAAAAGGATTAATAAATGTATAAATAGGGGGATTATCTTCTATTTAAGGTTATTATTGGTTTTTATTTTATGGGTTCTTCTTCTCTATGTCTAGGTTCTACAAAAGTTTCTAGGATAAATTGTTGTGTAGTTCTTGTCTCTCTTGTTAATGTGGTTGCAGTTGTATATCCATTAGCAAGATTTGAGAGCATGATTATATGTCTCCCTAGTCAAAAGATAAAACTCACCATGCTTGTCCCCTTGGCAACATTATGAATAGTTTATGTGTGTAAAGTTTCTTTTTCAATATTAATGAAAATGCTTATCATTATTTACTCTTTCTTATTAATGAAATGAAATAATATGTTTTAAAGTCTTGTTGATTGTATATTTGGGTTTATATTCACTAATGGTTGTCATCTTGATCATAGATCTAGGTTGTAAATCCATTTATATAGTTTAACTTTGAAAATGTGTTATTGAATGACCTTTGAGGGAACCCTAGGTCTACAGATTTGATAGTAAAAAGTTTCTTATAAGTTTATTTTTAGTGTATGCTCTAGGTTTCTAGGGACCATTTGGTATTTCTCATTAGATTTTATTTGAGTCTTTTCTACATATTTTGCTAAGGATAATGTCATGAACATTGTAAGAGACCTTGTTGTT
The DNA here is from genome assembly GCA_037957365.1 of Torreya grandis. Classification (NCBI taxonomy): domain Eukaryota; kingdom Viridiplantae; phylum Streptophyta; class Pinopsida; order Cupressales; family Taxaceae; genus Torreya; species Torreya grandis. The sequence continues at coordinate 66,732 of JARHVA010002164.1, forward strand.
TGAATAGGCCACCAAAATGCCACCTTCCATTTTTATATAATCATCTAAATATCCTACCTCATCCCACCCTACAAAATAATACACCCTTTTCTTATTATAAGTGTTATTTTCCTTACATATGCATGAGATATTGCATACTTGAAATGTGTTTGTAGTTTATGTTTTAAAGTTTACAATTGTAGTCTTTTATTTGACCCTTATATTTTGAAGGTTATTTAGAATGAAATTTGTAGTCATATACATATTTGTCTTTAGTATCTTGAATGTGACCTAGTGTATTTATGCATTCCTTTTGACAACCCTTCCTAAGTGGAGTGTGCAAGTTTGGTTGTGTCCAGGTCACATATGTGTCTCTTTGTGCCAATAATACCCATAGAGGTTGAACTACATAATATATCCATTTGAACAAGTTACCCTTTAGGTCTTATCACCTTATTTTAGGTAGATCTAGAAGTATCATAGAGTTAACCATACCCTTTGTCAGTGTCCCTTAGTTATTTTCTTAGTCGAGTCCTTTTTTTGATGCCCAACCCTTCCCTAGCTATAACGACATACTAACAAGTTTCTTATCATTGTTTTCCATTTTCTTCAAGTATGGAAGGCTAGATTAGAGAGGTGTACAACTAGGAGCCAACACTTACCATATGTGAAATCATTGATTTCAAGTGTATTTTATCTGAATAATAGGTCAAAACTATAAATTTATTAATTTGAACCATCGATTATGATGGCTTGTAAAATGCAATAAAATTAGAAAAAAAAATCAACACCACTTTTTTTATAGTGAAACTATCAATCCCACCTAGGATGTAAATTAACAAGGTTTTGTGTAAAATGAGATGAATTAATCTAATTACTAGTTTAATTCCTATAATTATAAGAATTAAGAGGGTCTATAAGATTTTTTACGGTGCATAGAGTCCCATCAGGCATGTCATTATGTAGGACATGAATCCAAATAGGTTAATTCATTATTAGTGAATAAATAAATAATATTGTAAGCAACATAACACTATAAGCCTACACACTAATATTGAACAAGATCAAACAAGAGGTGAATCAAGTAGAAAGAAGACAAACATGTTACACCTTCCTTGGAGACTCTTTTTATTTCCATTTTGAAGAGGCTTATCCTCAACTTGTAGAAATAGAGGCCTTTGTAAATGGTTACTCCCCTTATGGGTAGCAACTCCCATTATTTGCACTTGATTTGGCCTGATAATAATATTATAATTATGAATATATAATATGATTTTAGCATAATAAGTTTAGTTCAAAAGAGTTTGTTTATAATGGCCAAAGGCATTTACATTTATATAATTTTGGTTTGAATGTGAGCCATTGATCTAAATCAATATCAATGGTAGATATGGAGTCCTCAAACTAATGATTTCAAAATAAAGAATGTGTAAGAGATTACATTTAATGTAACTTTAGAGTGTGGAAGATATTTGGAGGAAAATTACAATCATTAGTCCTCTTGGATTTTGGCATAGAAGAGTGTGTAAGATGACCTATCATAGGTGTAAGTTAGTGTGTAAGTGACTATGTCATAATCTACCTTGATTTCACTCCACTCCCTATTCCATTTACTTTCCAAATGATGTCACTAATGTGAGGTAATTTTGTAATGTTTTAAGGAAACTTGATAATTCCAAATCCATGGAGTTTTACATTAGAATAAGGTTTAGGCTAATTAATTAAGGTGATTAATTATAAATTATAATAGTTATTTATTTGTAATGATCATTTATCTAATTATATGTTCCTTTTAATATCCCTAGAATAACAATTGAAAATGGTAAAGTTCATTTGGGGTGCACTTGATAAAATTGATTCAATATTATAGTGAATTGCCCTAATTAGGAACATGTAAACTCAAATTAAATTTGTATTTTTTAAATTAAATTGGATGAATTAATGATTTATAGTTAAAATTGTGTGTGATTGAGGAAAACCATTTTTTATTATAGTTTAGACACAAAATTGGTTAATACAAAGTGTCTACACTCTGTATCTTTATCAATCATGATCATAGGCAAATAACTCGGTCCTAGACATTATTCAGCACCCAAAACATGTTGGTAGTTCCATTTTCCATCCACAAAGCACTAGAGGTGGAGATTTCCAAATACCACTTATCATGAGTATTGAGAATTTGACCAATGGGTTTAATAAGAGTAAAAGAGGATGGATTAGTCAATCCATTGAAAGACATATTGTAATTCAAGATGATTAAATTAAAAGGAACAAGTATGAAATATTTAATATGTTAATGGGTTGAATAATCATAATTCACTAAGCCTTTATGATGTGCATATATTTTTATCCCAAGTTTTATTTTAAATAGAAACATTGATCCTTACATTAGTATTGAAGCATATAAGTGAATAATCATATGTGTTTATCAAATAATAATGATTTGATAAAAATTCCTCATCAGGACCATCTCAAGCGATAACCACAACAAAAGACAAATAAATTGTATGATCACGAATAGTTTATTATATTTACATCTAAAATTATCCATTGATCATATCCAATTAATTAAATATCATCCAACATTGATCCTTCATATGACATACTTAATTGTCATCTATTATAAACTATACAAACCATTCACAAAACATCTAAGGTTAGTATCTTCAAATTCCATTTGAAATACCAAGTGATAATATACCACTATAGAAAGTGTATCCACATTATAATAGTGATAACATCATATCAAACATTTTAGTGCATATATCATCTAATAATGTAATGATATATAAAAGTCTTGGCACATAATATCAAATCATCATATCCATCCACAAACCAACCAAATCATGAAATGTCATCAAAAAAGCTAATAATATTATAATATTATCCACATGTAGTGAAATATATCACCCATTAAAATTAATATCACAAATATAATCATCATATGGTGTATCCTAAACATGAGAGGCACTTCACACTAACATGTGACTCTATCTCATACATTATACTATATTATCCCATTTAGTTTTAACAGCAACATAATGATTTTAATTTAGTTTTTATAATTACATTAAGTAAATATTAAATATGGTCATATCTAAATATGGACATACAACCATTAAAATTAGTTTTATAATAATAATGTGGGCCAAATTGTATGCAAAAATATGATTAACATAAAATGTGAGCGCGCGCGCGCGCACACACACACACACACACACACACATGTATGTATGTATATATCCATAAAATCCATAAATCAATAAAAAATAATAACATAATATAATGTTGAGTGAATGTCATATAGCCATAAATGTCAAAAATGTGTACATTACCATATAGGCATAAAAGAAATTACATCATCTAAGGTATCCTACTCGTCAAAAAGCCTCTTTCTCTTTGAATTCCTCAAAGAATAATCTCCCTTAGATTCCTTGATTGTATATGGATTCCCATTAAATTAATTGGAATCCTCTAAGATCTAACTACAAGTCCTTTTACACTCATAGCTAACCTAGAATTGAACCTATTCATATACAAATATTATTAAAAACTTTACATACTAGACATGCAACCAAGTTTAGAAATTAATTTTAAATTGATGTACAAATTATTTAAATATTCACTTACTATAATCTCATGGTCATTATCAATTTTCATTTAATTCTTAATAGGGTCACTGACATGCTAATCTACACACATATAATGTGAAAGGGAGAAACAACATGAGTAGGTACCCTAGTAATCATCTAAATGGGACTGTCAGATGTCATTGTAAAAACTTGTGTACACAATATATTCACATAAGTTATATTTTCCAAAATGTAAATTCAAATTATTAAAACAAATAGGCACTTACAATTAAAAAATAAAAATTAACCTACCTTAGTGAATGGCTACACAAATGAAATTATAGTGGCAATGCCCATGTTTTTTTCTACCTATATATATATATGGAGTCTATAATGTGGTCATCAAGTGAACCAAAAATATATGATTGTTAGTTGAGTATATATATAAATAAATACATGTGCATGAATTATAATATTAATGAAAAATTACCTCTATATATGTATACATTAGTTGAATAACATAAATAATGTAGTAGTAGATGACCCACAAACTAGATATGAAGATGATGGTACAATATCCTCTTGTAAAATTAAAAATTACATATATATTATTGAATTTATATGTAAAATAATTGTTACCTTTTAAATGAAAATATATCTAAAAATTAACATATCAAATATATAAGATATATGCATATGTGTAGTCAATGTTTTCACACAAAAGTCTGTGCCAAAAACTCATCGGTCAAAATGATAGCATCTAGGAGCTGAAAAACACCACCATCATCATTTAAGGGTCCATGCATATAGAAAAATATGATCTATAAGGGTGTATCCAAGCATGCACACTAGATAAAGTATCCCCATGTCCATCCTCTACAAGATCAATCTCAAAAGCTTACTTGTATGTAAAATGAGTGTGTTAGTAAGCACACTAAGTGAATTCAAAGTGTTAATATTGAAAACCTACTTAATTTTATAGGCAATATTAAGGTAAAGTATATTTTAGATAGGGATTATTTTAAGCCAATTAGGTACATGATATACACTTTTCCTATCCTACACAGAGCCTTTTCCTCAGCCCTGAAACTCTGAGTAGTCAAAATAATTGGGATTATCATTGAGGATAAACTTGCAATATAATTTCCTCAAAAAATATGATCTAACATTATAGTTGTTATAAGGTGGGTAATCAAATACCACCCACCATTGGTCCCAAAAACTATTTATTATAAAATTATGATGGCATCATTGGATTCAAAACCATTTTGTTGATAATGGAAAAGGTGAATTTGTTAATGGATAAAAGAATAATGTAAAAATTTGGTATTTTGTTATTTAATTTTCCTTCAGATCATGAGCTCAATTTTTTTAGCATATTAATCCCTACATTTCTATATAAGATTCCCATCTATAAATTTGACTCATTATTAAGTCAACTTGGCCTACTATTAACTCTAAGATATCATCCAAATATGCATGATGGGTGTTGGTTGAATGGGGGTCCCTCATTATCTTAATTATCTATTCATTTTATATTTTGTTTTTTTTATTATATGTGAATCCAAACCATCCTAAATACCTAGGGGTATTCTAGAATTATAATAGGGATAAGAGGGCTAGGAAGGTTAGTATGAGGGTTATGAAGAGGGTTAGTATGGTTAAGAGTGTTATGAGGGTATTGTCTTACACTTGAACGAGATCCTAAAATAAAAAAAATTGTTTCACAAATAAGTAATGAAAATAAAAAATAGTTACTAAAATTTCATGTCATTAAGTATGATTTTTTATTTCTTACCTCTCCTCCATGATGGCATTATCATTTAGTTGACCTAACTAGAAAATGTGGTGTGTTTTCTCCCCTTGGCAATAAAACATGTGCATAGTTCCACAATTGAGGGAAAAGAAGAAACTCTTAGGTAGAGTGAATTTTCCATTTGGACATGGGTTTTATGTTTAGGAAATATAATACATACACATTATATAGCTTAAAACTTCATATGTGTACATGCTACATCTTGATATTTACCATTCCTGATTTTGAATAATGTGTATACTTATTGTTATATTGTGTATTTGTTACTAAAATAACATGTATGAATTATTCAAAATGTACATGTATTTATCCATAAAATCCATACACTTACCCAATTATTTTTCATATTTTTATTATTTTTATAAGTATCACATGAATCTATGCATATAATATGTGTTTATATTTAATGTATAAAAGAAATAGAAAATAATTTAATCTTGATAAGATTAGGTAGTTGAGAAAGTAACTAAACACACACACACACACACACACACACACACACACACACACACACACACACATGCCTAAAAAATAAAGAAATATTCACTTGTGAAAGAGACAATAATCTATTTTGATCACCATCCATGTCTGAGGGAACATGTTGACTTTCAATTCATAAACTTCAAATACATGTATTTTAGATTTTATACTAAATTTTGTTTCCCTTATTTCCAATTATAATTGACCACACTATGTTTCTCCTTCAATATTATTATGTCGTAAAAAAATTTGGGACATGTTCCTAAGCCTAATTATTCACAAAAAGATGATAAGATAAATGATCAAGATTTATGTGTCTTGAACACTCATTTCATAGTTCCATGTCAAGATATTTTAACTAGTATCTACACAATGCTAAACTAATTTTAAAAATCAAACATATTTCATCCTCCCATAATTTACTAGTTTACCAAACTGACTATTCTATATGCTCTAAAATTCGACACTTTTATACCATGCCTACCCTCCAAACCCCACCCTTCCTTATTATCCATGCCATGATTCATAATGGATTAAATCTCATCATTCAAAGAAATGTTTATAGGGTATGGTCATTCATTATCCTACCATGCCCAACCCATGCCTAGCACATGCCTTCCACCAAGGACTACATGTTATGTCTATATGACCAAGTTAACTCAAGGTGTAGTTTTGGATAGACAATCAATAAATCTAAAAGATTATTATTATTATTATTATTATTATTATTATTATTATTATTATTATTATTATTATTATTATTATTATTATTATTATTATTATTATTATTATTATTATTATATGTGTGTGTGTATTTCATTTAAGCTCATGAAGAAGTTATGCATATGTGTCGCCAATAGAAATAGGACATATGATCAATAAGGAGAGGGGAAAAGGATATACCCTAATATATCAATGTGCACATAATCTAGATAGATATAACAATAAAGAAAACACACACTATTGGTAACATTCCATAATATAGATAATATATAACAAAATATGAATCAAGTGTGATAATGTCAATATAACTAGGTTTAATAAGGATGTGAGGCACATGACCACATCCTGATATAATCAATGTAGGATCACTAGACACATGGGTGTAGTAATATCCATATAATTAAGTAAGGATCAATGAAGATAATGAAGATATATGGGTATGAATCCCATAGAGGAAATTTAATGATATGATAAATGAAACTCATGTGGGTATAATGCCCTAAATGGAAATGATTAGGTAATGAATTATAGATATATGTGGTTAGGAGTTCCCAAAAGACAATATGTTATGTAGGCATTAGGCAAGTATGTACCCCTATGATGGATAATGAGGTATCTTATATATTTAGGTTATAACAATAATGTAATAATGCATCGACATTGATATATTAAGATATTATTGGTGTAACTCATGTGGAATATGTGGGTTTGATTCCCCCAATGTAAAATTTTATATAAAACTTAATGAGGATATGTGTATTATGCCCCTAATGGTAGTATATGAATAATGAAATGTTAAATGTATAATCTGTATAATTTCATGATGTTCATTGGATTCTCCAAAGGTTTGGATTCTATTGTATCTAGTGACATGACCCTATACTAATTTTCTTGGTAATAAAAATTGGAACTAGCCAATTTGGTTTGAATTTAACTTTATGCTCTTTACCTTCATTTTTATTCTTTTGATTTTATTTGATTACTAAGTCATAAATATGGAATTATCATTATTTTATATTTTTGTTATAAACCTTCTTTAAGGGATTTTGATAAACTCTCAGGTGTTCAATATCATGTGTATGCACTTCAAATATAATTTTAATTTGATGTAATTATTTTTATATATATTCATTGTCATTGATGTTACCTTTAAGGGACATTCTCAAAGGAAGAATCTCAATATCTAAGTGGAGCATTACTTTTGCACCATGGACAAGAGAATAGAGGTTTTCCCACATAGTTTTCTAGACACTCATATGATATGACCATAATGCATATATAATCTAGTTAATCCAATTTTCATCATGTTTATCAATAGTCTTACTGAAGATATTAGTGCTTTTTTATTTGTATATCTATTTTTTCCATTCCCTTGGTGATAATAAGAAGACTAAAATGTATGTTAAATTTTATATCTAGCACAAAACTTATTTACCACATTATTATTGAAATATGAAAATTATACATATTAAAATAAAATAGAAGTTCAAATCAAGATGTAAAATTATAAATCTATAGATTCCCTTACCTATGGTGAATTCTAAATGAATTGCTTCAACACATTTGGTAAAATATTCAACAACTGTACTTTTAAATTTATGACCTTATAATGATAATGGATTTATTTTTCCTACTATATTTAAACCCCAAATGGAAAATGTCCAAGGAAAAAAATAGGTTGTAGTTACTGATATGGTGGATGCATTAAATTCTTATGTCATTAAAATTTATCACAAAAAATTGTATATGATTGACAATCATGTTCCATGGAAGCTAATAGTAACCCATTATCAATAATGTATATGGTAGTATTTTTACATTAAACTTTCCACTACATCAATCTCTTAAAGTTGTTACAAGGCATATTTCAAATATATAAAAAGATAAGTAATAATATCAACCAATAGTAATAATATATCAATGTGCACATAATCTAGATAGATATAACAATAAAGAAAACACACACTATTGGTAACATTCCATAATATAGATAATATATAACAAAATATGAATCAAGTGTGATAATGTCAATATAACTAGGTTTAATAAGGATGTGAGGCACATGACCACATCCTGATATAATCAATGTAGGATCACTAGACACATGGGTGTAGTAATATCCATATAATTAAGTAAGGATCAATGAAGATAATGAAGATATATGGGTATGAATCCCATAGAGGAAATTTAATGATATGATAAATGAAACTCATGTGGGTATAATGCCCTAAATGGAAATGATTAGGTAATGAATTATAGATATATGTGGTTAGGAGTTCCCAAAAGACAATATGTTATGTAGGCATTAGGCAAGTATGTACCCCTATGATGGATAATGAGGTATCTTATATATTTAGGTTATAACAATAATGTAATAATTCATCGTCATTGATATATTAAGATATTATTGGTGTAACTCATGTGGAATATGTGGGTTTGATTCCCCCAATGTAAAATTTTATATAAAACTTAATGAGGATATGTGTATTATGCCCCTAATGGTAGTATATGAATAATGAAATTTTAAATGTATAATCTGTATAATTTCATGATGTTCATTGGATTCTCCAAAGGTTTGGATTCTATTGTATCTAGTGACATGACCCTATACTAATTTTCTTGGTAATAAAAATTGGAACTAGCCAATTTGGTTTGAATTTAACTTTATGCTCTTTACCTTCATTTTTATTCTTTTGATTTTATTTGATTACTAAGTCATAAATATGGAATTATCATTATTTTATATTTTTGTTATAAACCTTCTTTAAGGGATTTTGATAAACTCTCAGGTGTTCAATATCATGTGTATGCACTTCAAATATAATTTTAATTTGATGTAATTATTTTTATATATAGTCATTGTCATTGATGTTACCTTTAAGGGACATTCTCAAAGGAATAATCTCAATATCTAAGTGGAGAATTACTTTTGCACCATGGACAAGAGAATAGAGGGTTTCCCACATAGTTTTCTAGACACTCATATGATATGACCATAACGCATATATAATCTAGTTAAGCCAATTTTCATCATGTTTATCAATAGTCTTACTGAAGATATTAGTGCTTTTTTATTTGTATATCTATTTTTTCCATTCCCTTGGTGATAATAAGAAGACTAAAATGTATGTTAAATTTGATATCTAGCACAAAACTTATTTACCACATTATTATTGAAATATGAACATTATACATATTAAAATAAAATAGAAGTTCAAATCAAGATGTAAAATTATAAATCTATAGATGCCCTTACCTATGGTGGATTCTAAATGAATTGCTTCAACACATTTGGTAAAATATTCAACAACTGTACTTTTAAATTTATGACCTTATAATGATGGTGGATTTATTTTTCCTACTATATTTAAACCCCAAATGGAAAATGTCCAAGGAAAAAAATAGGTTGTAGTTACTGATATGGTGGATGCATTATATTCTTATGTCATTAAAATTTATCACAAAAAATTGTATATGATTGACAATCATGTTCCATAGAAGCTAATAGTAACCCATTATCAATAATGTATATGGTAGTATTTTTACATTAAACTTTCCACTACATCCATCTCTTAAAGTTGTTACAAGGCATATTTCAAAGATATAAAAAGATAAGTAATAATATCAACCAATAGTAATAATATATCAATGTGCACATAATCTAGATAGATATAACAATAAAGAAAACACACACTATTGGTAACATTCCATAATATGGATAATATATAACAAAATATGAATCAAGTGTGATAATGTCAATATAACTAGGTTTAATAAGGATGTGAGGCACATGACCACATCCTGATATAATCAATGTAGGATCACTAGACACATGGGTGTAGTAATATCCATATAATTAAGTAAGGATCAATGAAGATAATGAAGATATATGGGTATGAATCCCATAGAGGAAATTTAATGATATGATAAATGAAACTCATGTGGGTATAATGCCCTAAATGGAAATGATTAGGTAATGAATTATAGATATATGTGGTTAGGAGTTCCCAAAAGACAATATGTTATGTAGGCATTAGGCAAGTATGTACCCCTATGATGGATAATGAGGTATCTTATATATTTAGGTTATAACAATAATGTAATAATGCATCGTCATTGATATATTAAGATATTATTGGTGTAACTCATGTGGAATATGTGGGTTTGATTCCCCCAATGTAAAATTTTATATAAAACTTAATGAGGATATGTGTATTATGCCCCTAATGGTAGTATATGAATAATGAAATTTTAAATGTATAATCTGTATAATTTCATGATGTTCATTGGATTCTCCAAAGGTTTGGATTCTATTGTATCTAGTGACATGACCCTATACTAATTTTCTTGGTAATAAAAATTGGAGCTAGCCAATTTGGTTTGAATTTAACTTTATGCTCTTTACCTTCATTTTTATTCTTTTGATTTTATTTGATTACTAAGTCATAAATATGGAATTATCATTATTTTATATTTTTGTTATAAACCTTCTTTAAGGGATTTTGATAAACTCTCAGGTGTTCAATATCATGTGTATGCACTTCAAATATAATTTTAATTTGATGTAATTATTTTTATATATATTCATTGTCATTGATGTTACCTTTAAGGGACATTCTCAAAGGAATAATCTCAATATCTAAGTGGAGCATTACTTTTGCACCATGGACAAGAGAATAGAGGGTTTCCCACATAGTTTTCTAGACACTCATATGATATGACCATAATGCATATATAATCTAGTTAAGCCAATTTTCATCATGTTTATCAATAGTCTTACTGAAGATATTAGTGCTTTTTTATTTGTATATCTATTTTTTCCATTCCCTTGGTGATAATAAGAAGACTAAAATGTATGTTAAATTTTATATCTAGCACAAAACTTATTTACCACATTATTATTGAAATATGAACATTATACATATTAAAATAAAATAGAAGTTCAAATCAATATGTAAAATTATAAATCTATAGATGCCCTTACCTATGGTGGATTCTAAATGAATTGCTTCAACACATTTGGTAAAATATTCAACAACTTTACTTTTAAATTTATGACCTTATAATGATGGTGGATTTATTTTTCCTACTATATTTAAACCCCAAATGGAAAATGTCCAAGGAAAAAAAAAGGTTGTAGTTACTGATATGGTGGATGCATTAAATTCTTATGTCATTAAAATTTATCACAAAAAATTGTATATGATTGACAATCATGTTCCATGGAAGCTAATAGTAACCCATTATCAATAATGTATATGGTAGTATTTTTACATTAAACTTTCCACTACATCCATCTCTTAAAGTTGTTACAAGGCATATTTCAAAGATATAAAAAGATAAGTAATAATATCAACCAATAGTATCAAAAGTAAATAATACGAGTGTGTCTATCTCTATGAATATAGAACCACAAATTTAGTATCACAAGGCAATTAAAAATAATGACTAATATAGTTCACAATTATTATTTTGAGCTAGATGGTTATCTCATTCCATGATTATCAATTAAATAAACTATTCATGTGTCATAAATTAAAATAGTATATCATTAATACATTGTTTCGCACAAAAGATCACAAAAATACATCAATATACTAATTAAATCACATGATTCTAATTATTAAATGCAAAAACTCTTAAAAACATATGCAATATCCATTCCATATAATTTCAAAATAATCAAGAAGAATGGAATTACATACACACACACATTCAATTTTTAAGATGATAATACAAGTACAACATATTAAGTCACTCAATAATTTGATCCTTTCAAGCTATATCTCTCTCAACATCCACATCAACCAATAAGGAGTCATGAAGACAAATCCCCATTATCATCCTATCACAATAATTATCAAAACATACTCATATTTTGATCCTTGTACATATATACTCATGCCTAAAATGTTTCATGATCACATTATAATTAAACATACTTGGGTAATATGCTTTGACCCAGGTCCGTATCTAGATTAGGAAGGGGAATCAAATATATTGTCAACATTTCCCTAAGTTGGTATTGTTCAATTATCACTATATCTCACTCAATTCGCATGGAAATGCACTATGATGTGGTCATTATATATTCAATATTGGTTATCATTAATCAATAGAACATTGGGGCATGTTCACCTATGATATTTTTGGCATTCTTCACTAACCTACTAGGAACTATCTAACCTTGCACATTTCATGAAAAAAATTGAATGGATGTTTATATGATAGTCATCAAATAATTTTCATCCTATAAAAAATAATAATAGATGATACCACTGTCAAAGATATCAAATTATCTATTACTTACATAAATAATTTAAATATACATACATACATATATACATACATACATACATTATATCAAGAGGAATATGCAGCCAAAAATTTAATACTCCACCTCATCTTCATCCTCCACCTTATAACTCAAGGTCACCCTCTACCATAATAGGAAATAAAATGGGCTACTGATGTGAAATATGCCATCGTATATATGTTAGAGTACACCAAATGTCATCTACATCTAGATTTTGGATAATATGTTCCACCTTGGTCAATGAAATGGGAATGAAATCAGTTGTACTAGGTTAGCCTCATTCACCCTTATGTCTTGGATCTCTCACAAATTAACTCCATATAATCAGTGTTTGGGACACAACCTATCTGATACTAAACTAACATGTAATGTTATCAAAATGAAATCTCTCATACACATTTGGCCACCAATCATGAAACTAACTCACACAAATATAATTTAGCTATAACCAAATCTTAGGTTACCTTGAAAAAAAATTATAGGTTATCCATACAAAATAATTTGTTGTCAACCAGTCAAGAATCCAATAACACTCCATAGTACCACTCTTTAAAACCCATGAACTAATAACCCATATGTCTAAAATCATTTTGGATGTGCCCACCCACCACAAGGCATCCCTATAATTCATTTCACATAAAAATTCTCATAATCACAATAAATTAATAATGTGGCCAATCTCATTTCAACACCAAATCCATCTCATGTAAGCCTATGTAAATCTCTATATAGGTGGGCCAACATTGTCCATCCATAAGAGTACATAGTAACATTATCCTCTATATATTGAACAAATTGATGCATCCGATATGATATAGATACATCACCACCATCAATAGAAATAAATGATACCAAAAATTCATAGAAAACTTTATGCACACATAAAATAATCAATAATACAATCTATGATATTAAAATAGTAGTATCAGTAGTGGCATATTGAACTCCCCTAACATGTACCACATACTAGGTGATTTTACTATCTATTATAGCCAATCCACACCCTACAAGGTCAAACAAGTACCAACCATACAAAGTCTCAAAATCCTCTAAGCATTCTCTAGTGTTATGGTCATCTCCCTAATGGGGATCCAAAAAGTGCAAGTATCAAAGTCCCACTACTCTAACAATATTAGCATCATGTGCATATCATGTTGTATCACATCTAATTGGACAACATTAACAAGCCCAAATATACCAATATTTACCCAATTTACATAAGTAAATGGTAATACCTATATAGTATCCATCACACATCCCTTCCTAAACTCTCATGCTCACATATTAATACACAATCACAAAATATAAATCAATAAACCTATGAAAGTATTAAAAAATTAGAATAACATCAATTTTAATGTTAAAACTAAAAATTTAAGTCAATAAAAGTCAGCAAACAAGTTTTTTTTTTGAAATAGACATGAACATACACAAGTCTATGATAGTTTTAGACAAGTCACATAGGATATGGACAAGACCACTATAAATGGGATATGTAAAAAAATCCATGAAAATAAAATTTAAATGCATATAAAAAATTCAATAATTTTAAATTTTTAAAGATTTCAAAAAAGGGTTTTTATGGCACACTAATGGTAAATTGGTCTCTGACTGTAGTGTGGCCTCTACCTATTTGAATCAAGTAAGTCCAAGTTATCTCTTATATATCACATTTTATCAACCAGATCTAAAAAATAATAAATAATAAATATTTAAATTACTTACAAATTTATTTTCAACTAAATTATTTATGTGGGTTTACTTTTTTTTTTTCAAAAAGACTTTTTAATTAATCCTCTTAAAAGTTGTGCATGAAATATCTCAAGTGATACGTATTGAAATAACTCCTTGTAAGAGGAATTGGAGCACACATAATGTTATCTACATCATGTTAATATATTAATCACATCTACCAATGATTTATAAAATTCCAAAGTGAGTGCTTAAATTACGAAACAACAAAGGAAAAAAATCACAGGTTTCATGGCATTCTATATCTTTTGAAAAAAAATTAGGGGGCATGTTACTTGTTCATGCCCATATATATATTCAAATTTCAAAATGCATTATATATATTCAAATTTCAAAATGCATGATACTGATTCATGTAATTATAGAGTACGATAAAATTTACAAACTCAAAGTAAAATGGTTATTATTTCAATTTAAATCTATTGACATTAGGTCATGATGTGGGAATGAATATGCTTCATTATCTTTTAATCATGCAATTTAGAATCTAGAAATGTTTATAATAGTGTGATTTTATCTATTATGGGTAATGTATTTTCAAGTATATTGGCACTAAATGGCCTTGGAATTACTTCAAGTGAACTCATTTTGTGGTTCCCTCTTGTTTTATAAGTGATGTATGTTCAAGTCTAGTGACACTATATGATGTTGGCATCACTTCTAGAAAAACCATTGTAGTTCTACCTGATTAAGGACTAGTAAATTAGGTACTTATCCTCATTAATAATATTTGAATCATGTATATTTCCAAATCATAGGCTTGATTAGTTATTCAAAATTGAGACTTGATCACTCTTAATTTGTCATAGATCCAACATAAATGTATTTGAAACTTATTCTCTCCAAGTGATTCTAAATGGGAACATTTTATCCAATTTATTATATTTGGATATAAGATAAAATATATATTAGTTACTCAAGTTAATATGGTCATGATGTTAGTGACATTTACAAACATACTACTCTCCCATTACTGCTTGAGGGATTGTTTAATTTATTGTCTAGGAAATGAACAGAACTAAGAGTGTCATTTCTCCATTTTGCACAACATGATCATTATCCATAGAAAACATAATACCACATTCATACAAATTTATTGTTTCCTTATTCTTTACCTTTCAATCTCAAAATTATACTTTCAAATTTCATATATGGACATTGACTACTATGTGTGTTATTGTAGGTTTTGCTATTGAGTATCCTACATAATTAAAATTTCAAGTCAAAGACAGTGTGTACACACTCAAGTATTATTCTCTTATTTACTCTATAGCTTTCATTACCATAACTTTGGGGAGGTAAAATGTAGACACTCAAATTTGGTAAAACCCCATATCTAATGTATTTTTTTCAACTTTTCACATATAGACTATTGATGATGAATAAAATATCAATTATCACATTTGTTTGGGTATTATCTATATAGTTCATACATTTATCAATTTTTTATTCATCTTCATATTTTGTCATGGGGATCCCCAATTTTGATATTTTATCTTTCTAGACAATTTCGGTATTTTTGGATAGTTTTGGGCCCATAAACCTATCCATGAAGCACAAATTTGTCTAAACAAACTTTTAGATTTATTTTGGGTAACATTTTAGTTGGGTCATTATTTTTATCTATTTGGTCTTACTAGGTCAAATTTTGATTCTAATAGGTCTCCTAATGCAAAATAAAAATGTATATAAATATAAATCTAATCTAATTCATTAAGGATGGTAATCCACACTATCAATATCTATATGAAAAATTACATGTTTATCTATAAAATTATTGAATCTAGTTAAAATTTTTATAAAGGCTGAATTCGCATTTGCATGTTTGTGTCAAGGGTGAAAGAACATTTACAATTTCATGCACATTCGTGAGAGAACTACATTCAATTTTTAACTCACTTAAATTTATTGGTGTGTAATACTTTTTTAATTTAATATGACTTAAAATAATTGAATTAGACTATTGAAATAGAAATGTTGATATGTAATAATATGATAATGAAATATAGTCAATATATTTTATGTTACAAAATTTACAAAAATAAAAAAATTGATAAAAAAATTTAAAGACACAAGTATGTGCAAACCTCCCTAAAATAGAAAATATATATTACTATATAAGCTCACTATAATTAGAAACTATGTGAAATTGGCCTACAATCATAGTTATGTTAAAAGTAGTAAATCCCCATTTGTTGAAATAAGTGTGTGTGAGGTAGATATGGGAAAAATATGGCCTTGTATATATATTATGGTATCATATTAGTTGAATATATTCCTTATATATATATATATATATATATATATATATATATATATATATATATATATATATATATATATATATAGGTTTGTGTTGTCACCTACAAGGGTTTATTACTGAAATTGGTGTTCTAAGTTTTTATGTGAAAGAAATGTAAAATAGAAAACCCTAGTTCATTCACATGCACTGAATAAAAACTAGATAACAAGAGGGGGAATACAAATGGGTTAGTAAGGATGTCCAATCTTTCATTATAAACTATTTTTAATTAAGTGTTTCCTTCATATGTGCCTCAATCTAATGCATCTCTCCTTCCTAAAATGACTATATTATCTATGATTATTCAACTAGAATGACTATAACTATAAGATTGATTGAAAAATTGGCAATGGATGCTTTTGAGCTACAATAAATAATATTTATACTTGTCTTATAACTATTATAATGTTTCAACATTGAAATAGGAATAATTAGTGATCTTTTAATTAGTGTATAGTGTAGTTTATAGATGGATTCAATGTGATTTCAATGAGTGGCCTTGACATTCCTTTATATGAGGATATTTAGAATAATTTTTATAACTGGCCTTACAATATGCATGAGAGATGAATTTTATAATGTGTTAATTTGAAAAAGTGATCACTAGATCATGGGATACAAGGCTACACTATGGGATAAGGCCATAGTGTGGCCCTATCTATCAAGTGTAGATTGTCCAAGAATTCCATATACAAGGGGTGCTATCTTATATGAGCCTGGGGATGATTAGGTATGACTCAATTGAAATATGGATGTTTATATGATATTTTTAGTGCTTACAAGATAGTGAGTTTTGTCTTATTTATTATGAATTAGTGAAATGGATAATAAAATGAGTGAATTAAGGATTCTAAGAAGAAACATTGGCATGTGCTTAATGATTGATTTTATATGTCTACATCCCCCCTATTTTATTCTAGTGATGCACAATGTGAAATTATTAGAGTAAAGTAGATGTGAACTTGAGTGTGTATAACTTTGTATTTAAATGTGAAGCTTTATTATGTAAGATGCCTTAATGTAAGAAACCTATAACAATGCCAATAAAAGTAATATTTTCTTATATTGAAAATCAAAATTTTGAAAAAATTTATTTGTAATTTGAAATAAAGCAAGGAGATAAAATTTACCTATAAGTTTAGAGATGGTGAAGTGTATTTCCCCTTATTGGGAAATTTTGAGAAGCCCTAAATGGTGGAAAAATAAGAGTGATCAAGTCTCAATTTGAAAACCATTGAATGCTCTTTAGTTGTAAAGATTGTATGCTCCAACTATCATTTGACTGTATATATTACTCTACAAAAATATTTTAAGGGGTGGAACCATGGATTTTTTCCCACTAAATATTGAAAGTGTAACCATAGACATTGAGTGTCACTAAACTCTAATGTGTCCTAATTTAAATTGAGATGAATCACACTTCTATAGATAGACCTATATTATATTTAAAACTTTGTAACTTTGAAACTTTAAACTTGATAATTTATAAAATTACAAAATATAAATGTGAACATGAATTAATATTATGCCCCTTGTATCTATACTATTTTTAAATGCTATATTGAAATCATAATTAAAAATTTCCTATTTTGAAACCTTTTAAAATGTTTACAACTTAGAACTTTTGATTTTTTTTAAAATTTTTACGAGTGCCCATGCATGCCACATGCCCCCATAATATAGGATGATATAATTTTATTATCATTTAAAAAAATTATATTACCATATATCTAATTTTTTTTCTCATGAGGCTTGAATTTTCCAAGAAATCCCACTATGATGCTACCATTTTGAGATAAGAGACATTATCTATAGAGTCATTATTCTCTAAAGAAATCATATGTGAAATATATAACACTTTGAATATTTTAAATCAATGACACTCATATTATTGAATATAATATTGAATTGTACATCTGAAGTATGTGTTAGAAATATATATCATTAAAACATAGAAAAAATGTATGGATGATATACATCTTGGAACTAGATAGTAATATATTACATAAATGATGCATGATATGAATTAATACATAATTAAAGTAGATATAATGCATGATATATATCATGGCATTATATAGAAATTAACAATTATAGAAGAGATGTCATACAATGTCATGCAATTTACATAATATTTCACACATAAGGCCGAAGAAGCCACATACAAAGAACATGTAAAATGTAGCATAATACACAAAGCCAAGGGACACATATAAATGTCATTATTATTCCATACCAAAAAAAATTAACATATAATTCCAAGGACCACACAAAAAATAAGAAAGTAACTACCATGTAGTAAAATAATAAGGCAAAGAAAAATAATGTAGCAAATGATACTAATGTAGCTCTATAATATGTATGAATGTGAATCTTAGTAACATATTTCACATAATATATGTGAAAAAATTTAGTGATTATAAATACATTTGTTTGATATGTATCTCAATATGACAAAGAGGTTGTGGATAAATAAAATATGTAAAAGTGTTCATGGAGAATGAATAGATTCCCCCAAGTTATCAAGGTTGTTGGGTAATAATGGATTATTAACATCAAAGAATCAAGTGTAAGTATGTTTTGTATCACACTCAATTACCTCATGAAAATTATTGTGTATTAAAATATTGAATATGATATTTTATTAACATATAATAAACAACATACAAAAATAAGTAAGCTAACAACATTTTAAAATGCCTTGGGTCCTAATTTTGAAATTTTAGAATATATATATATATATATATATATATATATATATATATATATATATATATGCATTTTTTTGAAATTTTTTAAACATTTAAATTCTATAATATATTTGAAATAGAGGTGCTAATAAGTATGTTTCTTTAATTAGAGGAAGTAGGAGGGATTTAAAAAATCCTCAACAAGGTGTAAAAGCATAGTAGAAAAGGAGGGAAGGCAAGTAATTTTCTCCTGATGTGTATTAAATTTTGAGTCATAGAAATATATTATGAGTAAGATAAGTAATAATGTACATGACCCTCAATGGTGAAGAGGCTAAAGGTGCTCATGTAGCAATATGAGATCATGTAAGTGTCATTGGGTGTAATATATGAAATAGTAAGTGGAGTGTTATAGAGACAAGTTTTTTTTATTGTTTAAATAAATTGAAAAACCAATAGAGTGTTTACTTGAAGTGAAAATCAAAACCAATGGGTAGAATAATGTTTAGATAAGGTGTAGAATGATTTCATAAAATGGTAAATAAGTTATGTAAAAGTAAATACAAGTAATTAAATAATGATATCAATGATTGGCATGTATTAATAACCCATGGAATGATATGAAGAAGTGAATTATTTTGGTGAATAAGTAACAATTATAGATTCTTTTGAATCTAAATAGGATCCATATGTTGTAATATAATTGTTAACACTCAGAAGTGCACCCTTTCAAGAATGTGTGCTTTTTCTCACTCTTGTTGGCATAATGAAAAATATCTAAGGTGATGGTGACCTTATATTAGAGATAATATATAGATGAATGGATGGTTACCTTTGGTAAACTCACCTAATTTTCTCTAAACTCTCTAATTTGGTGATTTCTTGACTAGGAAAGGGGTAGAAGGATAAATTCTCAAGTTGAAAATGGATACAAAAACTATAAATTTATGGTGATGCACCAATGTAAAATTTAATTATACCTATACATGACACACTTTGGAATCTTAAAAACTTGCACACATTCACTTCATCTTCAGATAATGGCTCTTACATTAATATTTCATACAAATGTCTTGATAAACACTCACACTAGCTTAGAAATAATGAACACTAGTTGAATTCAATTCCATATTAGGTAGAAATCATACTTAGACACTTTATATAACCTTTAAGATTTATAATTTACTATATAAAAGGTGAAAAACTTAGACATAATATATAAAAATTAGTCATTCACTAAGTTACATCAATGAACATAAAACACACACTTCATTAACAATTTGAAAATGGAGGAAAATCAGCTTCTTATTGCTTCAAAGGTGATGTAGTAAAAAAATTTGGTAGAGTTTATATAGAACCAAAACCATAATATGATAATATTATATAAAAAATTAACATACATATATCAAAAGGAAGTGAGGAGAGAGAAAAAAAAGTAGCCCTTAATTAGGGATGAGTCATCATCCTAGTCATCCTTAACTCTTCCTTCAACTCAAATACCAACTCAACCACCAAACTCCAAATACCTACATAGTAAATACATCAGTTTAAATTTATATTCTTTGAATATGGTGTATAAGTGAGAGATATCAACTTATTTGAATGCTTTTAAAAGTCAAAAGTCATCATGCATTCTTTTATGGTCTTCAATCTTGAAGAGATCTTGATCATCTTCATTTAACTCCTTTTGATCTTGAATTGAAATCCTTTTGATATTGCATGCATCTTGAAGTTTGAATTTAGTTATCATCATTAAATTTTGGAGTTTAAATTTATTTATCTTCATTTCATCTTATATTTTTACTTGAATTATCATGTTTGTATTTTAAAGTTTAGCTTCAACTATCTTGTTTTCATCTTGCATGCATGATTCTTCTTCTTGACTTCCCCATATTGTTCCAAAGGGAGTAGTAGTAGAGATATTTAAAGTTGATTATTTAAGGATTATACTCCATGAAAATAGGGATGATTAACTTGATCAAGTTTTTAACTTAACTTTTGCATTCTCGCATGTTTGAATTGTGATCTATGAATTTGACTCAAGAGAGAGGGTTAGATCAAGTGTTAGTTCAAAATGAAATCAAAATGAAAATAACACACTAAAAATCATGACATCTCTAGGCCTAGACACTAGGGGGATATTAGTAACAAACATACATATGAAATAAAACACCTAAAACATGAAAGCAACCTTCCTTCACCTTCATTAGAGCTTTCAAATGGTTTGTAGAGTGGCTTCCTTAGCTTGTGCATCAAAGAGTATTCATAAATGGAGTATCTTGGATACTTGTATCCTTGACACCTTTGTCTTGTGATGGATTTGGCTTGGTTCAACAATTTTTCATAATAAAACTAATTATATGAGGATTTATAATCATTTGTGCATGGTAACTTTACACTATCCATGCTTTTAGACTTTTAGGAATCAAAAACTTTAAAACTAGATTTAATATGACCAAAAATCAGATCTAAACTATGTAATAGCATGTATCATGGAAACATTAATAAAATTATAGATATTATGAAAGCATGAAAATGGAGAGAACAAGAATTAATCACACATAACACAGATCTACCGTGGTTCACCCAATGTGAGCTACATGCACCAAAAAAGTTCTCAAATAAAATAATAATCTAAAATAAAAATACAATCAACTCTCATAGAGATAGAAAAATATACTATAGTAATGTTGCCTCCAAATCTTTTACCCTAGAAGAAGGTTGCTCAATCCTCCTCTAGATTTGGGCAATGTTGGGACATTTCTAGTCTTGTGGGTGTGCCTATAAGTGTAAATGAGCCTCTAGGTTGAAATGGATAGCTCCCTATATTAGCTTTTGTGCAATAAAAATACTGAACCAGTTTATGCGAGTGAAAAGATTCAAAAGTTTCAGTAAATGAAAATCCTAATCTAAAATGGCAATACACCAATAATTAGTACCCACATGTATACCATATACTTATGCATAATATAATAGAATATAGTCTATAACTCAAGATCTAGAAGATCCCAACATAAGTATTTCAATGTAGAGATAAAATGAATGAGATCACACAAGGTAAATAACTAGAAAAGATAACTTATTTAGTCCAAAAAGGGTTACACATGTGCAAATTCTCATATAGCTAGAATGCACTCTACATGACCTATTGGATCAACTCTTCGCTCAAAATCATGAAGGATATAAAATAGATGGATAAAACATCACTTGTCACTTTATGTCTCTTACATGCCTAGGTAAATGTCTAGAACTTAGAAATAAAATAGACTTATGCTTCTTTGCTCAAAGGAAAGAAAATGGCAAAACATTCTAGTAGGGCTTCAACATACTATCTATGGATGATAAAACAAGAGCCCAAGGGTCCTATTTATAACAAAAGAGGGAGAGAAGAGAGAGTTATTGGGTGCCAAAATATAAGCCTCCAAAATAGTTTGCAGTCACCATCCTAGTGAAACTAATTCCAATTATTCTCTCAATCAGTTAGAGTTTGTCATTCTCTTTGATTTTGCCTCTTGAAATGACCAAGATCACTACAAAATCAATGGTGAGATGACCCTCCATAATAAATGGCTTGGATAACTACTATGAACCTTAGATTCCTCTTGAAAGCTCTTGTGTTTTGTACTTCAGACCCATTCATGCCTTCTGAATGGCTTTACTTATAAAAATATAAGGCAAGAATGTTGGGAAACATGATTTACACTATCATTTCACTTTCAAGTTTTTTGATTGATTCTACTTATAAAAGTCATAAGCAAATCTTGTAGGGAAACCTGATTTTCCAAGTGACTTTACTTCTTGCTTTCTCCTTTGGTTTCTTTGATTGATTCTACTTATAAAAGTCATAAGCAAAGATTTTTGAAAAACCCAATTTACACAACAAAGTCATTCAGGTTTTCCAAGTGACTTTACTTCTTATTTGAAGACTTTAGGCATGAATTTCATGTCCTATGACATGCCACCAAGTTGCACCCCAATAGTTAGTTGGACACCTTGAAGTTGATGTCATGTGGCACATCATCTTTACACCCCAATACCTAGTGGGCTTTATTAAACTTGATTTCCTATGGTACATCATGGGGATCCATTAGGTTAGGCTTATTATTTTGAGTAATTTTCTCTAAGTAATTCCTTTAGACAATTTGTCTGAAAGAATTCTTTTAGGAATTTTTCCTAAAGGGCAATAGCTAGCTCCTTCGGGAACTTTTCCCGAAGGACACTTGGGAAAGTGTCCTTTGGAAAAGTTTTGAAGGACACTTGGGGAAGGCACCAAGTCCCTTTAGAAAATTTTGAAGGGATTTTACAAGGGAAATAGTCCTTTAGAACTTTTTTGAAGTGTATTTCCAAAGGAAAAGTGCCCTTCAAAATTTTTTAAAGGGACACTTGGGAAGAAAAGTCTGAAGGGACACTTGGGTATAAAAGTTCCCTTTAGAACTTTTCTAAAGGGTCACTTGGAAGAAAAATGCCCTTAAGAAAAGTTCAAAGGGACACTTGGGGATAAAAGTTCCCTTTGAAAAATTTTGAAGGAAAACTTGGGAAGAAAAGTAAGGCAAGAAAGGCCCTATGGAAACCTTCCAAAAGGATTTTTAGGGAAAAACAAAGCTCGACAAGCTAAGATAAACAAGGTAAAGGAAAAAATTAAGAACAAGTGAGAAGTACCCAAACCAGGAGAGGCCGAAGGGAAAATACAAGAAATAAAGAAAGAGACCAAACATATAAAATGAGCAAGGGAAAAACAAAAAGAGCCAAATGGAAAAAACAAATTGGTCATGCAAAAAATGGTCAATAGTTAGTGATACATAAAAATCTACACTTTCACCTATACCTACACAATGTTGTATCTAACAAGCTACTAAACCACACCCTGCAATAAATACCTACACTTTACAAAAACATTTGGACTTTGACTCTAATCCTCAAATCCACACACTAAAAATAAACCATCAACATCTAAAGGCCACACCCCACCCTATATATAGAGAAAATGAGGGGAAATCCATAAAATGAGGAGAAATTTCACCATGATTATCTAAGATAAACATCATCCACAAAGGAAAACTTAGTTCCACCTCATCAAGCTCATCAAAAAGCTTACCCAAGAAAGAACACACCAAGATTGACTCTTTACCTTTTAAGGCACATTTTACAACAATAATGTGATGATAACCAACTCCTTGTAACAAGGAAGGAAATACATTTTCCAATGAATGACCAACTCCCTCAGAATAAGTAAGTCAACATGGAAAATATACATCTAACAACCAACTCCATAAAACATGGAAACATAAAAATTAGATAAAATAAGGAATATTCCACTAACATGTGGAGCAAGGTTCCACAAAATGTGGAGTGATAAAAAATGTTCTTCACACTTTTTTGGAGCTCTCTAGGTCCCCAAAATGTATTCTTATGGTCATGTGATAGCCCCAAAGGGCTCCATACTCAACAACTTTTCTCCTGGCACCTTTGGCTTGTGATGGATTTGATTTGGCATAATAAAAGTAATTGTATGAGGCTTTGAAATAATTTTTGCATGGTAAATTTACACTATCTAATATTTTGGACTCAATTTTACATGATAACTTTGGCTTGAAAAAGATTAAAATTATGAGTGTGAGGCCTTTTATTTATAGTTTTTCTCAAATGATTAGAATGAACCTAAACCATCTATCTCAAGATGAATATGTGTGGCTAAGAATCCATTCAATTTTGGAGGCTAAAATAAATAAGTAACCTCATAAATATTTGGGATAAAGAGTTTTTAAAGAGGCATGGGAGGGCTTAATCAGATATTTGTTATATTTATGGCCTAGGGATGCCTTTTCAAAACATGATGTCACTTGATGATTCAAAAAATCATAATCAATTTCCAAAAATAAATATTCAACAATTTCCATGGAAAATTAACTTAATATCTTTGTTGAAATTAATTATCCTTAAACATTACTTATCAATTTTGGTGTAAATCTTGGTAATTGGTACAAAAATTAATCAAACTGGTCAAAATGTCATATTATTCGATCAAAATTTGACTAGGTTAGAATTAGAAGGCGATGTTAGATGTGTTAAAACTATTATCTCATTTAGGATGTTGCCAAAAAAATAACAAGGGCACATGTTTTTTATAATAAATTTGCTATAAAAGAGAAATCTAGAGCACCCAAGTGTGAAATAATCATTTTGACTCAAAATGATCTGATCAAAGTTAGCCATCTCATAGAATACATTACCCCATTGAGGGATATATTCCAAAAATCAACACTTGTATATGACATGTTCATATCATTTTGTGTGTTTTAGTGTTTTTATCCCAAATTGTGTATTTTGGTAGAAAATGGTCTAAAGCTTGGTTGGAGGTTATTGGTGGCCAGTTTTAGGTGTCTACATGAATCTCCACCTTTCTAGGGTTGATTAAAGACCTCTTCTTGTTTGCTTTCAATTTTTATAAAATTAGATCCAAGGGAGGCATAGTAGGAGAAAGATAAGATATATTTGAATGATATTATATAATCTTTAAAAACTTGAGTTAATTTTGAAAAAAAACACTTAACCCTTTCTTGATCTCGAGATAGCTAAGAACACTTGTGTTTTACTAGTGAGGGTTGTTGAAAACACAATTAATTGATTGAGCTTATTGTATTCTTCCTCAAAGGTGGAATATAATGAGAGAGATATGATTTTAATGTTTTTAAAATCTCCTTCATGAAATATCCTTTCTTAAATTATATTTTATGATGACAATCACCATTCTCCAACCTGGTTCTTCTATGATATGCCTATCTTCTCCAACTTGACAAGCTTCTTGAATACAACATGAAAAACTAGAAATTGATAAATTTGTGTTATTATAATATATAATTAGTATAAAAAATATTTTAACATCATAACCATGGTGTCACATACCTTCAAACAAAATTTTAGCTCTAAATGCCACTTATAATTTCTAAAAATGCCATTTTTGGCTCTTTATGCCTCAAGATACCTTGATTTGG
Source organism: Torreya grandis (assembly GCA_037957365.1). NCBI lineage: Eukaryota > Viridiplantae > Streptophyta > Pinopsida > Cupressales > Taxaceae > Torreya > Torreya grandis. Next base: position 93,354 of record JARHVA010002164.1, read on the forward strand.
ATGAGTTTTGGGTCTCAATATACAATCCTACTATTATAATTGGATAGGTTTAAATGGGTTAAACATATAAATTTTTTAAAATCTTGAAAATGCTTCACTAAACTCTTAAACAAAAATTCACAAAAAAAATGTATGCTTGCTACCCATATGGTGACCTATAGATGTTTTTCTTTGATCTAAACCTATTTTGCATTGTTTTTAATTATATAAGAATTTATTAATACATTTAAACAAATTATACACCCTTTAAAATCATTTTTTTCCCTTGGGAGGATCTGAAATACTCATTTATAACTCGATTTATGAGCAAAGTAGTGAAAAACCATGATTTCCTTCATGAATAGACCTATGTTTTGCCATTTTATATATAATAAAGTACATTAAAAAATTGAAAAAAATTATAAAATTAAATTTAAAAATAATTTATCTCTATCTAAAATTTCAAGATATTTCACTCAATAAAACTCAAAATGTGCACTTTTTAGTGTTTCCTAGCTTGCATAATCTAATTTTTTAAAGCTTATAGGTCTAAGTTTTGGAATTTTATTGAGTTTTATGAGGAATAAATAAATTTTTACTTTTTAATTATGACCTATAATATCCCTTATAATAATTTCAACCATTTTATATTCTCAAACAAATACTTAAACCTCTCAAAACAATACCTTTTTTGACTATCTCTCTTGCTTGCTTGAAACCCTACAACCTGTACATTTACCATTATCCATTATTTATGTTGAAATTTTAATTTAAGGTGTATTAATTATATTTATTTCCCATAAAATGTACTAAAACTTTTCATTTTCAAAAAATAACTCAAAAATGCAGTTACATCTCCTAAAATCAAGTTATTGGGGTTTTAAAGACCTTTCCTTCTTAACGATTGTTCATAAAGTTAATACCCTTTAACCTAAAATCAATTCATTAAAAAGTATGTATCTAAAATTTATCACCTCATTAAAATCACTAATATTACTATTATTTTACACTAATTACACTAATCCAATTTTATTTTAATGCATCCCGCTAATTAATCCCACAATCCTAACCATTTATCAAATATCCCTCTTCAATTATCCTTAATTCACTAACATTATTTATCCCATTTCTTTCATTAATTATTATAAATCTCCCACTATCCTAATCTAATCCTAGTTATCCATTATATGGCAATTTAAATTATTATAACCCCACCTACCCACTTACTAACCTACACCCTAGCCTTTTCTACATCCCTATGTCCAAAGTCCTATCCTAATTCCTATCTAAACCCCACATAATCTACCATTATCTCTAAGTTAATCAAGAAGATTATATAATTGGATAAGATCTTCCAAGTTTCTATAAGTCTCTAAACTATATACTTCTAAATAATATTTAATTCCTCTAAAATTCCCTCTATTTGCCTATTGAAACAAGTTCTCCCTCCACCCTCAAAATTGAAAGCTCATATCAAAGCCATGTCAACTTGACTATTCATATCAAATCCATGCCCCTTTGGCAATCAAATAGAATATATATAATACCACTATTCAAAAATAAATCCTTAATTAATCATCCATCATCCATCATATTTGATCAAGCATCCATGTCAATCTGAGTCTATATGCAATCACTGGATCATTTGAAAATCCTAGAAAGAGATAATATGAAACAAGGAATTTTGTAATCTTTTATATCATTCTGATTTGTTTTATAAATAATTCATAGTATGTAGTTTGATATTTGAGTTGGTTGATTTACATAATTTAATCTATTGAGCTCAAATTTTAGATCCTTGTTATTGTCCTTATCTCATCCCCCATTTTGTCCTCATCCCATCACACCCACTCATCATTAGTCACACACTTATATCTTATCTTATACATCGTTATCCTATTATCAACCATTTGTACATATAATTCTCTTAGATTCTTCTCACATCCAAATTCTTTGATTTTATCCCATTATAGTCATACCAATTCATCATTAGCCACATCCCCCATCACCAATATCTTATTTTGTATATTATTAACATCATATTGTACATAATGGAAAAAGATAAAGTCAATACTGAGGAGGACTCTAGTTCCAGAACAGAAGAGAAGGAGGAAGACCAGAAAGACGAGGAGGATGACACTGTCCAAGAAGATTCTGGTGAGGACCCAATGTCAAAGAACGATAAGGAAATTCCAGTCCAGGAAAATATCCAAAACATGGAGATAGAAATTGAAGAAGGATTCAATGAGAGGTAATTAAAGAGCCAAGAAGACTTCTTTGAAGAAGCTATAAATAGCCCAAATGAAAAGGCTGAGGACTGGAAAGGGAAGAAACAGAATGAAGAAAAACACACCCCTTTGATTGGGGTTAACAGTAAAGCTGAGTGTTCTTCCCAATTAGATGCCTGGCTGTGTAGGGAGACCATTGATCTAAAGAAAAAAGTGGAAACATTGGAAGAATCAATGAAAGCTGCTTGGAACAAAGTAAATGACATGGAGAATCAGTTAAGCCAGATCCCTGTGAAGCTAAAAGTTTATGAAAACAACCTTCGGGAGCTTATAAAGGATAATAGAAAGAAAATGGATGAAGTTACATCTAACTTTTGTGCAGTTGCTATCAGTATTGGGAAACATGCCAATGAGGAGATGAAAGTAATAGAGGGCCCCTGCAAGAGGACAAGGCAAAGTTCCAAAAAGAAAGACACACAAAAAGGAGACTTGCTGGAGGCTGCCACCCGGGAAATTGCTTTGAAGGAAAAAGAAGCCATGAAGTTGATCCTGGAACTAGATGAATAATCCAGTCTTTTTTTGGTTAAGAAACTGGTACTGATCTCTAGTTTTATTTTGCTAGTTTTTAGTTAGTTGTTCTTTCAGACTTTTGTTCTTTGGGTCCTGTTTGACAGTATATCAATGGTTTCAGGACCATCCTTTTTTTGTTTTTACTACTTCTATGTAGTGTTTTAAGGCGTTGCCTATGGACTTAGTTTGCTCTTTTTTGTTCTTTGTTAAAGGGTTTCGGGGCCCCTTCAAAACCTGCTTTAACCTCTAATCTAAAACATCATATTGTACATATTGTCCTCTTATACACCGTTTTTGCCTTATTATTGTCTTAGTAAAACTATATCCACCACATCTTCCAAACTTGACCTTATCCCTCAATGTTTCATAATCATCCCCATATCATTTTGTCTCAATTTTCCTTCATTTTGTATGCACTTATCATCTTCATTTTGTAGCCTTTTCATCCAGTCCACTCATAATTGGCCATATCCCCATCACCTATGTCTTGTCTTAAACATCATTTGTTATTTTGTATATCCTCTATTCACATCCTATCTTAACCATATCCTATCATTTACATTTTATCTTGTACATATCACATTCCCCATCTTGCCTTCATCCCATCATAATCTAGTCATATTCTCATATCATTTAGTCAACATCCCATCACTCATAACCTAATAATCAACTTATATACCCTCTTGTGTATAGTTTTATTTTCTTGTAAATCCTACTAGTCATATCAAATTTTAGTCTCACTTATAATTCATCATATCTTTACCATATCATAATCACAATTTGACACATCATCCACATCATATCATAATCACATCATATTCCATCATCATATCTTAGGTCTACCCCATTCATCATCAATCATTTGTCTTGACCTTGCCTTCATCACCCATCTAATCTAACCTCATCCTCATCTTATCCTAGTTGGCTTTTTAGGTAACATATAGGTGTAAACCATTCCCATCTCATCCACATTCTCCATTTTATCATCACATATCATCTATACTTATCACCTCCCCATCCCATCCTGAGAAAATTTGTCTAAGGCCCTTAAGTTAGTCTTATTATCTACATCATCATATCATCCTAATCCACTTGATCAAATATCATACCTAGTCAATATCTTGATTAGCATCTTCTCACTTTATTGGTTTCAATATAGTAACCCATCAATCATCTCTAGTATAATCATAATTCCTACTCATAACTAGCACCCATAATATTATCCTCTTGCTAGTTTGAATCTAGGCACCCATCACTATCCTCAATCCTTGTACTAGCTTGATAACTAGACATCATTGATAGGTTGTTAACATTTATTATACTACCAGTTTGAAATATAATCATAGTATTTAATCCATCAAGTTTATCCCATCATCATCATCATCATCATCCATCTTACTAGTTTAGTCCTTCAACCTTACTTTGTTTAAACAAACCTTAGTCTACCTTCACATCATCATCCATCTTTCCCATAGATTTGGACCCAATTATTGTAGACTAATACATCCTAGCCAATAAGGATGAAGTATCATTTTAGGAACTAGAATTAGGTGATCACCTACCCTCAAACCTTGATCCCATTTATCATAAATCACCATCTTGTAACCCCATGATATTAGTCTTAGCCTTCCTTGATGTGGTCACCCTAATAAATCAATACATTGTAAAGAATATGAATTCCTTTTGCAGTTATGGAAGATGGGTGCTCAATTTCCTAATGATTTTGATCCCATAAGACCAATGTGACCTCTCATACTAGTCCCTAATCAACCCTTATCTCATTCCATTCCATCATCCATTATCCCTATCCAAAGCCCTATAGCTCCAAGTTATACTTGTCCATAGTAAAATCCTCCATCTACTAATCATAATCCATCCCCACTCCCTCTTCCTTTATCACCTACGACCATGAACCTTAACCCTAATTTTATAGACTAATACATAGCTACCAATAAGGATGAAATAATATTATAATTCATTATGATGGGTGTACCACTTCTTTAAGGTGTTGAACCCCTTCAAATTATTGCACCTTCAATACAAACCCCATTGTGTAAGTCTCCTTCTAATCCCCCATCCACTAGTCATATCCAATCATCTACCCTTCTCCTACTAAAAAAGGGAATCCAATCTTGGCCACCTCATCTACTTCTAGCCCATCCACCTAGCCATGTTAGCAATCATCTAATCATAAGTCCAATGCCTCCACATCTAAGTCATGTAGTGAAGTGGGTCCTTATACTTCACTACTCATATGATTGGAAACCCTTTTCAAAAAACTTGTCACCATTGACATGATAGTCTATCCACCCATATGACATCTTGATCTCACCAAACCTGAACCCTCTTAGTATAAAACAAATTGATATTATATATATCATCTAATTTGGGGGCATTCCAATAAATAATTTCAAAACTTCTAAGACTATGTCCAAGACCTCATCAATATTTATGACATAATAATCAAGGATGAATCAAATGAATTTAATTCCCTAGGTTATCAAGAAGAGGAATACCAATATTCCATTCCCTATCATGATCAAACCCTTCCCATTCTAAGCCAAGGTCAAGACATCCTATCCATCCACCATGATCCCCCCATCTCTAACCACCCATCCATTCAAAAAAATTCTACTCCCCCTAAACCTAGTCTTTTTATATCACATAATCCCTTTCATGGACCTCTCTTTTATTTTTCCATTATTCATTCATAATATCCCTCTCACCCTTCACATCAAATACCCCCCATTGAGAATAAAATCATGGATAATCACTCCTCTACTTGCAACATTACATCATGTACTTCAAAGTCAACATTGGAGTCAACACAAGTTTTATTTGCATCTGGATCATGTTTTTCACTAGCATCCAAATCATATTCCTCATCAGAATCATCATCTCATATTGATATTACAATAGATGGTAATAATGCCTACTTTTTTTAAGATCCCACTTAGGATATGATGTCATAAATAAGTTCTTGAATGCTTTATCTAATTTTTAGAGTGGATTTAATCCTACCTCAGAGGCATGTATTAGTGATCATTTTGAGATTCTTGAGGACACTTTTTTTGACATTAAGGCTAGGGATCCTAGTGACCTTTATGAGGAATATGCTACTTGTTATCCCCTTAGTCCACCACATCATGTTAATATTTCGCCTTTCATCCATCATCCCTCTATCTCACTCTATAAAGGGAAAAAATAGGAACATGCATCATTATATTCCCCTTTTCATTCAATTTCATGTGCCCTTAATAAAAATATCTAAGATCCCATTCTAAAATTCGTAAATCATAATCACACCATCTTTGTTCTTATCTGTCAAAATCAAGCAAAGCCAAATCATTGACCTAGTAAAAAAAATATTCCCATAGTGAAGCATAATATTAGGCACTAAGGGACCATCAAATTCAAAATAATCATTATATATTAGGTTAAAAATCAATCCCCTATGGTGAAGCCCAAAATCTAGCACTAGGGGGTAGTCGAAATGAAATCTAGTTAGCAAATAGTCATATGACCAATCATCCTCTTAATTCTTGGGTTAAAAAATCAACAAGTCAAAAGGTCTTAGATTCCTTAATCTCATGGAACCAATCTAAATATTACCCTCCACCATATCCAATGGTGTATGCAACTATAAAATCCTATCTCCATTCCCCATCCTATCTTGTAACCATCTCAATCACATACTTCATTCCCATCTTATATCCTATCATCAAAATCATGACATCATACCATCCATACCATATATAAAATCCCTTGGTATAATTGTCCCTCATAGGGGTTATAAAGACACTTAGCCAAAATGTCTGAAGGATATTAAATCAAGAGTCAGTAAACACCACTAAGACATATAGGCATCTAATATCCATCATAGAATAGGTGTTGGCTAAATAATCCATCAAATTTACATACCATGAATCTCACTCATCATCTAATAAATAGAGATGCCATCTAAAAGTAAAAATAAAAATAAAAATAATAAAAAATTATTCATCTAATGGTGAAAACCAATCTTCTAGTGCCTTGGGAAAGTACCATGATGAAAATTAGTTTCTAGTGTCATGTAAAAATAATCTATTGTCTACATTGTAACTCACCACTTGGGGGCACAATTCATCCTTTTAACCATCACACCCATCCCCATACCATCCATATCATATATATATCATACATCCTACTATGTCGATCATTCCTTCTCATCTTGACCTTTGTAAAGAAGTGGAAGTTGTCGTGAGACATGTTATTGACATCATCTTTGTATATTATCCATTGAACACTCAGAAAAATAATCATCTAGTTCCTTTATGATGTAGTCATCAGCAATCCCTAGTCCATTCTTCTTTGGTCTTCACCCCCTTTTTATCATAATACTCATCCTTTTGCCATCCCATCCATCAATCCATCCTTCCTCATCTTGGTTTCTAGACTTGGTATTTCCTTTGATAGTAACCCCATTTGTATAATGTGTGTGTATGTGTGTGTGTGTCCCAAAAATCCCTAAAAATTGAAAATTTTCAAAAACCCTAAAAATGATAAAACTTGAAAAAAACTAAAATAGTCTATCATGTTGTGTCTTATGCCTAATCCCCTAGTCACATCCATCTCCATCCATCTCATATTTTCCCCATATTTGGATACCACATTATATCTTGAGACCAAATCAGAGTGGTCACCCATCCCTTCATGTCTTCCATCTCATCTTGTTGGTCAATTCTTATCAACATACATGACCTTGTTAAAGAATTTAATATGGCACCCATCACTTCTTATCAGGGCCTTTTTCATACTTTTCACCCATCTAATTACCCTTTACTAGTATGAAAGGTAATTTATCTCATCACTATCCTATCATTTCCTCTTCACACCTAGCACCCATAAAATCATTTCCTTGCTAGTGTGAAAATTATTTTATCCCATTAATCCTCCTCTTTCTAGATTCGATTATTCAAGGGTGATGTCTATTGGTAATCCTTAGTCATCACTTTTATAAATATCCTTATTTGGCCATTTTGAGATTCAATTTCAAGACCAAATTAGTATTCAAATACCCCCATCATGTCATCCATCATTCCATCCTAAACTAGGGGAAACACCTCATCATAATCCTATTCCTCATCATTCATCCTATCCAAATCCAAGTATATCCTAAATCCACAATCTTATCTTGATCATCCTAGTCCATCCCATCACCCAATCACTCATCCCATCATTAGACAAGACATTATGAAATTACATGTAGATACTTGGCTATAATTTATCTATAATTTGTTTTGTTTATGTCATGTATATATCTTATTTATCTTATGTTTTATTTGCATCATCACTTTTTGTCTATTGGGAAATGAATGAGGATGATATAAGGACACCAAAAGTTCCCTTGAGGATGTAGATTTTGCTATTATCCCATGCACTTTGACACATATCCCTCTTAGTCATGTCCATATCATGGGGCATACTACTTAGTGGCATATTTACTAGATTACTTAAACTATGATGAGCTTTCTGAAAAGTATGATGGATTGATCTCATCATCCTTCTCCCCATCTATCTAACATATAATATTTTATCCTCATCGCCTCATCTAATCCATATCCTTCAATCACTAATAATTCTAATCATCCTCATCATCATCACTAATCATCATCATCATAATCATCATCATCATCATCATCATCATCATCATCATCATCATCATCATCTCCTAGTCATAACTACATTAGCCTGAGGTATTTTTAGACTATGTAAGTAGAACTTGGGCATGTTTCCATACCCAAGGATATCTCAGCCATAATATCTATCATCTATCCCTATCCCCAAATCTTTTGATCACTTAATCATATCATTTCTTCTTTAGCATTAGCAATATCATATTGATCAATTTATTTTTTTAGCTACACCCATCATTAATCTCATCAAAAAAATCTTATCCTAGATTATATATCTCCCTTATATGCATCCTTTCTTAGGATACATCTAAATCTTGCAACCCTTTAATCCTATCATCATCCTATTACAATTTATTCCACTTTGAGATGTGTCTATAACCATGACACCCATAATATCTATTCCCTATGCATGTGTCCTTGCTAGGGGAATAATTATCAATTTATAGCTCATTTTTTTATGTCAAACTCATCTTCTTCATCTCATATCCCACATCTATCATCCCATCCCATTGTCTCTCCTTTTCATCCCACCCCTCCTTTCTTCTTTTGAGTGGCTATCTATCTCATTCTTCCATACATGTCCCCTCGATGGGGCATATATCCCTTATCATCATCTACTAAAATTTATCCATGACATGGTTTTCATTTGAAATACCAATACCCTTTCCACTTTTCTCCACTCACAATTCCCTTTTAAATAGGGGAACAAATTATGCATCTAAAATTTATTGCCTCATTAATGTCATTAGCATAATTGTTGACACTAATTATGCTAATCCAATTTTATTTTAATTCATCCCACTAATTAATCCCCCCATCCTAACCATTTACCTAAAATCCCTCTTCAATTATCCTTAATTCAATAACCTTATTTATCCCACTTCTTTCATTAATTATTACAAATCTCCCATTATCCTAATCTAATCCTAGTTATCCATTATATTAGAATTTAAAATTCCCATAAACCCACCTACCCACCTACTAACCTAAACCCTAGCCTTTTATACATCCTTATTTCCCTAGTCCTATCCTAATTCCTATATAACCCCACCTAATCATCCGTTATCCCTAAGCTAATTAAGAAGCTTCTAGAATTGGATAAGCTCTTCCAAGTCTCTAAAAGTATCTAGACTAGAGACTTATAAATAATTTTTAATTTCTCTAAAATTCCCTCAATTTGCCTATTTAAACAAGATGTCCCTTCACCCTCAAACTTGAAATCTCATATCAAAGCCATGTAAACTTTAATCTTAATATCAAATCCATGTCCCTTTGGCAATCAACTAGCATTTCTATAACCACCATTATGCCAAAATCAATCCTTAATCAAGCATCCATCATCCATAGTCTTTGATCAAGAATCCATGTCAATCTAAGTCTATATGCTATCACTTGATCATTTAAAAATCTTGGAAGGAGGTAATATGAAACAAGGAATTTGGTAAGCTTTTATATCATTATGATTTGTTTTGTAAATCCTTCCTATTATGTAGTTTGATATTTAAGTTAGTTGAATTAAATAATTTAATCTATTGAGATAAAATTTTAGATCCTTATTATTGCCCTTATCCCATCCCCCATCTTGTCCTCATCCCATCATACCCACTCATCATTAATCACATCACCTATATCTCTTTTTATACATCACTATCCTATTATCAACCTTTTGTACATATCATTCTCTTACATCTTTCTCACATCTGACATCCTTGATTTTGTCCCATTCTAGTCATACCCATTCATCATTAGCCACATCCCCATCACCAACATATTATCTTGTATATTCTTAACATCATCTTGTACATATTTTCCTCTTGTACATCATTTTTCCTTATTCTTATCTTAATAAAACTATATCCACCACATCTTCCAAACTTGACCTTATCCATATTTGTGTCACCATCATCCCCATATCATTTTGTCTCAATTTTCCTTCATTTTGTATGTCCTTGTCATCATCCTTTTCAAGCCTTCTCATCCCATCCCACATATTATATTAATCCCATCTACTCATCATTGGCCACATCCCCATCACCTATATCTTGTCTTTAACATAATTTATTCTTTTTATATTGTCTATTCATGTCCTATCCTAGTCATATCCCATCAATTACATTTTATATTGCACATATCCCATTACCCATATTTCCTTCATCCTATCATAATATAGTCATATCCACCCATCATTTTTTCATCAACCCATCACTCATAACCTAATCATCATCTTGTATACCCTCTTGTGTATAGTTTTATTTTCTTTGAAATCCTACTAGTCATATCAAATTCTAGTCCCACTTTTAACTCATCATATCCTTACCTTTTATAAATCACATTTTAACACATAATCCACCTCATATCATAATCATTTCATATTATATCATCCTATCTTAAGTCCACCTTGTCCATCATCAATCATTTATCTTGACCTTGCCTTCATCACCCATCTAATCTAACCTCATCCTCATCTTATCTTAGTTGACTATATATCGTACATATAGGTCTAGACCATCCCAATATCATCCATATTCCACCTTTTATCATCACTTATAATCTATACTTATCACCTCCCCATCCCATCCTAAGGAAAAGGGTATAAGTCCTTTGAGATAATATTATTATCCATATCATCTTATCATCCTAATCCACTTGATCAAATATTATACCTAGTAAATATCTTGATTAACATCTTGTCACTTTTTGTTTTCAATATAGCTACCCATAAATCATCAATCATCTCTATTATAATCATCTTACCTACTCGTAAATAACACCCGTCATATCATCATCTTGCCAATTTGAATTTAGGCACCCATCACTATCTTCAATCCTTTTGCTATCTTGAAAACTAGACATCATTGATAGGTTGTTAACACCTACTATACTACCAATTTGAAATCTGATCATAGTATTTAATCCATCACATTTGTCCCATCCTCATCATCATCCATCTTGTTAGTTCCATCTTTCATCCTTACTTTGTTCAAACAAACCTTAGTCTACTTTCACATCATTATCCATCTTTCCCATGAGTTTAGACCCAGTTATTGTAGACCAATACATCCTATCCAATAAAGATAAAGTCCTATTATGGGCACTAGATTTAGGTTCTCACCTACCCTTATACCTTGATCCCATTCATTCCAAATCACCATATTATATCCCCATAAAATCAATCTCAGCCTTCCTTGATGCAGTCACCCTAAGCAATCAATAGATTATAGATAATAAATATGAATTCTTTTTGTAAATATGGAATATGGATGATCAATTTATTGATGATTTTGACCCCATAATCCTATATTCATCTCCCAAACTAGTCCACCATCAACCCTTATCCCATTCTATTCCACATCCATTATCCCTATCCAAATCCCCTTATCTCCAAGTCATACTCATCCATATTTAAATCCTCCATATACTAATCATAATCCATCCCCACTCCCTCATCCTTTATCACCCACCATCATGAACCTCAACCCTACTTTCATAAACCAATAAATAGCTAACAACAAGGATGAAATACTCTTCTAATTCATTATGATGGGTGTACTAATTATCGAAGGTGTTGACCCCCTTCAACTTATTTCACCTCTAATACAAACCCCATCATGTAAGTCTCCTTCCAATCCCCCATCCATCAGTCACATCCAATCATCTAACCCTTCCCCTAATAGAAAAGGGAATCCAATCATGGTGACCTAATCTACTTCTATCCCATCCACCTAGCCACCTCAACAATCATCTGATCATAATTCCAATGCATCCACATCTAAGTCACGTAGTGAAGTGGGTCATTACACTCCACTTCCCTTATCATCAGATGCCCTTTTCAAAAAACTTGTCTCCACTAACATGATGATATATCCATTGATATAACATCTTGATACCACCAAGCCTAATCCTTCTTGGTATAAATAAAACTAATATTGTCTATATCATCAAACTTGGGGGCATTCTATTAAACAATGTTAAAAATTCTAAGACTATATCCAAGACCTCATCAATAATGGTGACATAGTAATCAAGGATGAATTAAATAAATTTAAATACCTATGTGAACAAGAAGAGGAATACCAAGATTCCATTCCCTATCATGATAAAACCCTTCCCCTTATAATCTAAGGTCAAGACATCCTATCCATCCTCCATGATCCCCCCATCTCCGATCACCCATCCATTCAAAAAAAGTCTACTCCCCATAAACCTAGTCCTTCTATATCCCATAATCCCTTTCATGGAACTATTTTTGCTTCATCCATTATTAATCCATCATCTCCCTCTCACCCATCACATCAAATACTCACCATTGAGAGGAAAATCATGGATAATCACTCCTTTACTCACAAAAATACGTCATGTACATCAAAGTTAGCATTAGAGTTGGCATAAGTTTTATCTACATCTGGATCATGTTCCACACTAGCATCTAAATCAGATTCCTCATCAGAATCATCATCCCTTATCAATATTATAGCATATAGTAATAATACCTACTTTTTTGAAGATCTCACTCAGTATCATGATGTCATAACTGAGTTCTTAAATGCTTTATCTAATTTTTAGAGTTGATTTAACACTACCTTAGAGGCATGTATTAGTGATCCTTTTTATATTCTTGAGGACACTTTTTTTGATGTTGAGGCTAGGTATCCTAGTGACATTTATGAGGACTATGCTACTAATTATCCCCTTAGTCCACCCTATTACATTAATCCTCTAGCTTTCATCCATCATCCCTCTATTTCACTCCATGAAGGACACAAATAGAAACATGCATCATTGGATTCCCATCCACATTAAATTTCATGCACCCTAAATACAAAGATCCAAGATCCTATTCTAAAATTCATAAATCATAATCAAACCAGCTTTGATCCTATCTGTCAAAATCAAGCAAAGCCAAATCATTAGCTTAATAAAAAATGTCTTCCCCTAGTGAAGCCCAATATCAGGCACTAGGGACTATCAAAATCAAAATAATCATTATATATCAGGTCAAAAATCAATCCCCTATGATGAAACCCAAAATATTGCACAAGGGGGTAGTTAAAATCAAATCCAATCAGTAAGTAGTCATATGACCAATCATCCTCTTAATGCTTGGGTAAAAAAATCAAAAAATCAAAAGGTCTTGGATCTCTTAATCTCATGGTACCAACCTAAAGAATCCCCTCAACCATATCCAATAGTTTATGAAACTATCAAAACCTAACTCCATTCCCCATCTTATCACATCAACCATCTCAATCACATCCTTCATTCCCATCCTATATCCCATCATCAAAATCATGACATCATGCCATCCATACCATATCTCAAATCTCTTTGTAGAATTATCCCTCATAGGGGTTATAAAGACTCCTAGTCAAAATGTTTGGAGGATGTTAAATCAGGAATCATTGAAGACCACTTGGACATCTAGGCATCTAGCATCCATCACATAATAGGTGTTGGCTAAATAATCCATCAAATTTCCATATTGTGCATCTCACCTATTATCTAATAAATCAAGATGCCATCTAAAAGTCAAAAAAATAAAAATAAAAATAAAAATAAAAATAAAAATAAAAATAAAAAAATAAAAAATCATTTATCAAATGGTGAAAACTAGTATTCTGGCACTTCAGGCAAATACCATGATGAAAACCATTTTTTGGCATCATGGTAAAATAATATATTATCTACATTATACCTCAACACTTAGGGGCACAATCCATCTTATTAACCATCGCACCCATCCCAATCCCATCCATATCATACATCCTATTATTTTGATCATTCTTTCCCATCTTGACCTTCATAAGGAAGTGGATGTTGTCTTGAGACATGTTCCCAACATCATCTTGGTATATCTTTTAATGACCACTCAGGAAACTAATCATCTAGTTCTTTCAAGATGTGGTCATTGGAAACCCCTAGTCTATTCTTCTTTTCTCTTCACCCCCTTTTGTTTTAGCATAATCCTCATCATTTTATCATACCATCCATGATTCCATCCATCATCATCCTAGTCGTTAGACTTGGTATTCCCTTTGCTAGGGGATTAGACTTGGTATTCCCTTTGCTAGTAACAACATCCACTTCCTTATGAAGGTCAAGATGGGAAAGAATGATAAAAAAAATAGGATGTATGATATGGATGGGATTGGGATGGGTGTGAGGTTTAATAGGATGGATTGTGCCCATAAGTGTTGAGGTATAATGTAGATAATAGATTATTTTACCATGATGCCAAAAAATGGTTTTCATCATGGTATTTGCCCAAAGTTCTAGAAGACTAGTTTTCACCATTTGATAAATGATTACACACACACACACACACACACACACACACACACACATATTATACAAATGGGGTTACTAGCAAAGGGAATACCAAGTCTAATGACTAGGATGATGATGGATGGAATCATGGATGGTATGATAAAATTATGAGGATTATGATAAAACAAAATGGGATGAAGAGAAAAGAATAATAAACTAGGGGTTTCCAATGACCACATCATGAAAGAACTAGATGATTAGTTTCCTGAGTGGTCATTAAAAGATATACCAAGATGATGTTGGGAACATGTCTCAATACAACATCCACTTCCTTATGAAGGTCAAGATGGGAAAGAATGATCAAAACAATAGGATGTATGATATGGATGGGATTGGAATGGGTGTGATGGTTAATAGGATGGATTGTGCCCCTAAGTGTTGATGTATATCCCAAAAATTCCTAAAATTTGAAAAATGTCAAAAACCCTAAAAATCATAAAACTTGAAAAAATCTAAAATAGTCTATCATGTCTTATCTTATGTTTAATCCCCTAGTCACATCCATATCAATCCATCTCATATTTTCCCCATACTTGGATAGCACATTCATTTTGAAACCAAATCAGAGTGGTCACCCATCCCTTCATGTCTTTTATATCATCCTATCGGTTAGGTCTTATCAACATACATCACCTTGTTAAAGACTTTAATATGGCACCCATAACTTCTTATTAAGGCCTTTTTCATACCTAGCACCCATCCAATTACCCTTTTATTGTATTAAAGGTACTTGATCTCATCACTATCCTATCATTTTCTCTTCACACCTAACACCCATCAAATCATTTCCTTACTAGTGTGAAAGGTATTTTATGCCATAAATCTTCCTCTTACTAGATTGGATTTTTAAAGGGCCTTGTTTGTTGGTAATTCCATGGTCATCACTTTTATAAATAACCTTCCTTGGACACTTTTTGATTTGATTTCAATATCAAATCAGTATTCAAAGACCATCATCATGTCATCTATCCTTCCATCTAAAATTATGGGCAACACCTCATCTTAATCCTAATCTTCATCATTCATCCTATCCAAATCCAAGTCTATCCTAAATCCACAATCACATCTTGATCATCCTAGTCCATCCATCACCCAATCACTCATCCAATCATTAGACAAGACATTATGATATTACATGTAGATACTTGTCTATTCTTTGTTTTTTTTTGCATCATGTATATATCTTGTTTATCTTATGTTTTGTTTTCATCATCACTTTTTGTCTATTAAGCAATGAATGAGGATGCCATGAGGACACTATAAGTGACCTTGAGGATGCAAAGTTTGATATTAGCCCATGCACTTTGGCACAACACCTTCTTCATCATGTCCATATCATGGGGAATACTACCCAATGTCATATTTACTATATTACTTAGACTATGATGAGCTTTATGACATCTGTGATGGATTTATTCATCATCTTTCTCTCCATCATATCCCATCCATATAACATCCAATATTTTATTCTCATCCCCTCATCTAAGCCATATCCTTCAATCATTAACAAATATAATCATCCTCATCATCATCATCATCATCATCATCATAATCATCATCATCATCATCATCATCATCATCATCATCATCATCATCATCATCATCATCATCATCATCATCATCATCATCATCATCATCATCATCATATCCCATCCAAAATTACATTAGCTTGAGGTCTTTTAAAACTATGAAAGTAACACTTGGCCATGTTTCCATGCCCAAGGATAGCTCAACCACTATGTCTATCAGCTATCCTCATCCCTTAATCCTTTGGTCACTTGATCATATCATTTATTATTTAGCATCAATAACATCATATTGATAAATTTATATTTGAGCTATATCTATCATTAATCTCATCAAAAAAGTCTTATTATAGCTTATATCTCTCCTTGCATGTGTCCTTGCTTGAAATACATTTAAATATTGTAGCCCTTTAATCCTATCATCATCTTGTTATGGTTTATTCCCCCTTGGGATGTGTCTACAATCATGACACCCATCATCTCTATTCCCTTTTCATGTGTCTATACTAAGGGTATCATTATGAATTTTTAGCTCATTACTTGACATTGAACTCATCTTCTATCCCACATCTAGCATCCCATCCCCTTATCTCTCCATCACACCCCACCCCTCCTTTCTTCTTTTAATTGGCCATACATCTCATTTTTCTCCTTATGTCCCCTTAAGAGGGAATCATATCCCCTATCATCATCTATTAACATTCCTCTATGACATGGTTTTTCTTTGAAGGACCATTACTCCTTCCACTTTGCTCCACTCACAATGCCCTTTCAAAGAGGGAAAAAATGTATGCATCTAAAATTAATCACCTCATTAACATCACTAATATTCCTATTATTCAACTCTTATTACATTAATCCCATTTTATTTTAATTCATCACACTAATTAATCCCCCTATCTTAACCATTTATCTAATATCCTTCTTTAATTATCCTTCATTCACTAACCTTATTTATCCCACTTCTTTCATTAATTCTTCTAAATCTCCCATTATCCTAATCTAATACTAGTTATCAATTATACATAAATTTAAGATACCCATAACCCCACCTATCCACCTACTAACCTATGCACTAACCTTTTCTACATATCTATGTCCCTAGTCCTATATTAATTCTTATCTAACCCCCACCTAATCCTCCATTATCCCTAAGATAATAAATAAGCTTCTATAATTGGAGAAGCTCCTCCAAGTCTCTAAACTAGAGACTTATAACTAATAATTCCTCTAAAATTCAATCCATTTACCTATTTAAACAATCTCTCCCTCCACCCTCAAACTTGAAATATCATATCAAAACCATGTAAACTTGAATCTTCATATCAAATCCATGTCCCTTTGACAATCAACTAGCATTTCTATAACACCAGTATGCCAAAATCAATCCTTAATCAAGCATCCATCATCTTTGAACAAACATCCATGCCAATTTGATTTTATATGCAATCACTTGACCATTTTTAAATCCTAGAAGGAGGTAATATGAAACAAGGAGTTTGGTAAGCTTTTATATCATTTTTATTTATTTTATAAATCCTTCATATTATGTAGTTTGATATTTGAGTTGGATGAATTATATAATTTAATCTATTGAGCTCAAATTTCATGTTACATTAATATTGATTTAATAGGGTGAAATAACTCCACCTAATACCATTTTAACCAACTCTTCTTCTTTGTTATGAATCAAACATTTGAAAATTGCCCTTACTAGCTTACAACGAGTTTGTTAGAGGAATAAAATAAACTTCTTCCAAAATTTGGACTTGTAAGCTGTTCCAATCCATGTTTTTGGATTTATTAAGGTTTTATAATATTTTTAAGATATTATTTAATATTTAATACATTAATGTATTCCTCCTAAAAACTTGCACATAATCAACCTTGACCAATGGTGAGAAAATTTATTAATAATAACCCTATGAACCACTACTCATATGTTCATGTAAACCTATACCCTCATGTATAATAAGAGAATATTTAGAAACCTATACATGTACTTGTGGCTAATTTCTATTAATAAAATAATTTTACTTAATATATGAAGGCATCTATTGAGCTCAACATACCCCCATTCCTAAAAATGGGGATCATTGTGTTTAAATTGTGCAAATTTTGTACCTTAACATTAAAAACTCACTTGATCAGAGTGTCACTAGCATGTTTGCATAGAATTTTTATTTTAAGATCATCTGCATCTAGTTTGGTTATCATATTTATTCATAATTATGAATTAATCTTGCTTAAAGTTGATAACATTGGATCTCTATGTTTTCTAGTTGCAGGTCTAATGAGGTCCATTTAGAATGAGAAATGTCTAAGTTCTATGATTTAATAATAATTTGATCTTTTAATAGTCTTTGGTCTATAATTGATTGATTTAATTCATATTTGAATTACTAAAACCCTTAGTCTAAATTTAGTATAAGTACTCCTTTTGAATTCAAATTTGGCAAGAGCTTTTATTTAAATTTTTTTGGGAACACTTTAATTTGACTTAGTTTATATTTAATCCTAAGGTCTTAGTCATGTTTATTAACATGACCAAGACCTTAGTATAAAATATTTATCCTAAGTTCTTCACATCCTATGAGCTTTGTTCCCTTTTATCTTATCATATTCTAACTAAATGTGGGGTCCATTTTATTATGTTTCTAACTTAGCTTAAGAATTTAGCCTAAATATTTATTCATATTTATTAATATGAATAAAAACATTAGTCTAAGACTTTAGATTAATTTTTATGTTCCCCAAGCTCTGACTTAAGTATTTTCATTGTCCATAGGAACCAATCTAATTTGATTGCCCAGATCATAATATACAACAAACATTTGATCAGATAGGGAAGATCTGATGGTGTGAAGATAAAGTTGGAATTTTTAACAAAGTTCTAAGTGAATGCAAGACTGCCACATGGTGAAAGCATATTATCCCTATAGAACTAATAATTTAGAGTAAAAAAATCCTATGGGGCTACCAAGTGGCATGACCTTGGAGCCTAATATAGATAGAAGTTAATGGTGTCATATCCCTTAGATCAAGATCCAATAGATCATATTGATCCCCACAAATAAGATCTAATGATATGAATCAAAGTTTAAAAAGTCAAGGATGACCATATGGATAAATATAAAAATGATAAGTGGCATAACTATGTGCCACAAATTAAAACTCAAGCATCTTTCAATGTTCAATGGTACACATTCACATGTATACATTTCAATCAATGGTCTATGGAATAAGGACACAATCGAAGGATCAAGATCAATGATGCACATTCTTATATAGGAAATTGATCCAATAGTGTGTGATTGATGTGGATTTTTCAACAAATCTAAGATAAATATGGTGGTGACAAGTGTCACAACCATAGGAAATATTTTAAGATAACCAATGGAATTTGATCCACAAATCTAGATCAATGGTCTATGATGATCCATGTAAGTATAATCAGATAATGTTAGATGAAAGAAGGATTTTAAAAGGTTAATAGTCACTTTCTTAAATATTGATGAACAGAATGCCATGAAGATGCCATGGTAGAGCCACATAGTTAGACCAGTCAGTTTAAGAGATTTTGTAGATTCATAATAAGGTAAAGGTATAAATAGGTGATCTAAATAAAATCTAAGGCATGAATTTCATATGATTTTGACAAGCTACCACCATTAAATCTCTAAGGAAACCTTAAAAAAACCCTAAAAAGTATGAGAACCATAATTAGACCCTATGAGCATTATAATTGGGTCAAGGAAGATTGAATTATCATCTGTGTAAGAGAATTCAACCCATAAGCTGAATTATAGTACACTAGTGTGCAATTTAATATATTTTTTAGCAATGATAGCTCATAAAAGTGTTTTAAGGGAAGATGTGAGTAAGTGGTCCTAGGAGATGGGAGATCTTTTAAATTATCTCAAATAATTGGAAGATAGAGCATTGCACACATTGGGAAGCTTATGTAAGTATCCCAACATAACTAGTCCAATTAGTCTAATTACAGATGATGAATTCAAGTAAAGATAATCTAAGTTTATGCAATGGGTAAGGAACTAAAGCATAGGTAAGATTGTTGTTGATAATAATAAGATCATGGAAATGATCCTAATAGTAGAAGAAAAGATTAGCAAAGCTAGAAACATAAAAAATGCATTAAGGATAGATAAATACCAAAAGATCTTAGCAATTAAAATGAAGGAGTTCTTCATGAAACTAATTATTAACCTTTAGCTAATTGATAAATAACACTATAGAATGAAGATCCTACTGGAGAGATAAAACTAAAATAGAGGGTACTCAAAATTAGATCAATTGATTTAATAATATTCTCCATATAGTTAAGAATTGCATATTTTGAAAATGGAATATTCTTTTTTTAAATACATGTGTAACTTGTAAAAGACATTGCCTATAGATTAGTCGATTATGGAAGTCTAGTGTATTCTAGAACATTTGTAGAAAGGATAGTTATCCTAATTGTAAGTTTATAATTGGATATGACTAACTAACATACTTCTTTGCATTATATAAAAGGATTATTGTCAATTTTAAAAAGGGGGGAGTTATTAGAGCCAAAGCTACTTTGTAAACTTGGAGCAAGCAATACAAGTAAGGAATTCTAAAAATTTTGTCTAATATTTATCTATGTGTTTGCTATCATGGCTTCTCTCTCAATTGATTGGTTTAATTTCTAGATTTTAATTACCCTTATGAGTTCTTGATGTGTGACTTTGAATGTAGATTTTATAACTTATGCCAATGTTAGGTTAATTAAAAGTTCTTAAGTTCATTTAATTTTCTTTACTCTTCTTGCATTTGGGCTAATGTTGTTTGCCTGTAGGAGTAAATCTTTAAAGTGGATATGGTTCTTATTTGCATTATTTCATTCTATCCTTAGATTTTTATTTGATGTGTGATAGGATTTTAGATTATGCTACTTTGTGTAATATATTGGTTAAGTGCATGTTTAGATGAAATTTTAACTTTGTCATGATGTTTGGAATGAAAATCAACAACATGTTTCTTCTCTACCTTACCTTTCCTATTGCTCCTTTTTAAATCAATTTACTCTAGTTTAATTTTCATTGTAAATATCCATATTATATTAGTTCATAGATTGTATTTTTATCATAATTCACTATTCTTAGCATAAAAAACTTCATATTTTACCTAGATTAGCTATTAAGCCATGGTGGCTCTCAACCACCAACCAATGTAAATTTTTGAAATAGTCAACATGTTCTGCCTCTATTCCACCAAAAATAATAGGATTATCACAACAAACAATACATGGAATAGATTATTTGAATCCATAAACTAGAAGTGTTTCTTAAACACTATATGTTGACCTAATGGTACACATTTAGGAATCAACAATTTTTGCTCTAGATGAGGAGGGCCTAGTTAGATATTTGTAGATTTAAAGTATTTTTGCTTCTGAATTGTGTTCAAATATTGATGCATTATTTGCATATTTGTGTTTTTTTTATTATATTTGTGTAAAGGCCATCGATCTTAATGGTTTTAGACTAGTCTTTGTGCTTGTTTAGACAAAAATAGATTTTATTTTAATATCAACAAGTAATCATGGTAAATATAGCTTAAGTTTTATGAATCCAAGGTGTTTGAGGTTAGTAATAGAGATTTTGATCAAAGATTGATAGATCCTTTGCAAATGTTAGTTTATTTGAGCTTATACATGTAAAGATAATTCATATTCACATATTTGGACATATCTTTGAGATAATTAAGTTAAATATTGATGTCTTTTGCCATTTTTAATACATATTTTTGCAAAATTTTCTTAATGTGAAAGTTTGATCATTGTTAAAGATAATGTTTACACATTGTATTTCAAATAGGATTCATAGATTTTACAAGCTAGAATTGCCACAAGTAAGGTCCTCATCAAGGTATGGCATGGTTAAGGGGATATTCTATCAATATGCCTAGCCAGGTACATGAATTACCAGGAAATCCTAAAAGGTATTTGCCTTCTTTCAATACTAATAATGTATTCAAAGTTGAAGAGCACATTAAATATTTCAAATCTACATTAAGATTGCTAAATTTTGTTCATGAAGATGTAGCATGTAGATTATTTCCATTTACTTTCAAAGATGATACATATGAATGGTTTCTTAACCTTACATAGAATTACATAGCTATCCAAAATGATTTAAACAAAATATTCATTGACTAATTTGGCAAAATCATTAGTCCATGCATTTTGTATCAATAGTTCATCACAGTTATAAGAGATCTCAATGAGATCAGTAAAGCCTTTAAAACTAGATTTTATGAGATGTTTAATAAAACCATAGCCCATTATATACCTGATGAGGCTTTATCCTTAGATATTTACAAGGATGTTTTAGATCTTATGACTTTTGTGTTTCTTAAAAGGTCTGTTGGAGTCATAAACACTCTAGCATTAGCTTATGATGAAGTTGTAATAATCAATGATTAAATGTAGCCTTAAGGTCAACTTTCATATGCTATCCCAAATGTTAAACCCAATTTTACAACACTAAATATCATTATTAATGCCATTCTGATTGTGTCTACCTTAAATTAGACACCAATCTTGAACTAATTTCATTTAAGCCATACCCATCCTAGCTAAAATTTGGGGTTCTTTAATAATAATAAAAATGGATTTCATCCATACAGATAGAGAGATTTAGTTCCCACTAGTAATAACAATCAATTTCATAACTTAGAAGCACCAAATAATGAGAATAAATCCATAATTAATATGGTTCAAAATTTTAGCACTAATTCTCTTTAATTGCAAAAGCAGGTGGGCAATACTGGGGAAAACTCCAATAGAAACTATGCTTCTCAAAGGTTCACTAGACCTACATATAGATTTCATGATAACAAAAATAATATGTCATATATGAATTTACATGTAATGAATATTTTTGATATAGTTTTAGCTAATGATTGTAATGTTTTTGAAGAATATAAAGATGAAAAGGATACATCTAAAATTGTGTTTAATCAAGATAATGTTGTAGGGACATCTATCTTTATAAGGACATGTAAATCGTTCTTGGTATAGGATTTTAATTTTCCATTCAAAGATTAAAATAAACCTAAAGATGATATAAAATAAGAAATATCTATTGAAGATGAACAACCCCATGAAAAATATTAGATACAAGCTGACATCTCTTTAGAAGATAGTTGTGAGGATAATTCATATAAGGTCATTACTAAAAGTGAGGATATCCCTGAAGAAGATACCTAATGAAAAAATTTATACTATGATTTTCTTAAATAAATTGAGGTATTCTAAGACAAAAATGTCATTATAGATATCCCAAATAAAGATGAGGTGGGACTCAATTAGGTAGAAGAGACACCATTTTGCATAGAAGATGAAGATGAAGTAAGTGTAGTAGATCAATAATTTCCATATGAAACGTTCAATAATTTGGAAGTATGTGATTAATTTGATTAAAATGGTAAGATTTAAAATGAATTTCATTCCCTCTTAGTTGATCATGATTAAGTAGCCTTTCAGGATGACTTGAAAATCTTTGGTGCAAAGATTGGTAGTCCTTCTCCACCTCAAGTTGAACTTAATAAAGAAATCAGTCTAAGAATGTTATTTGAGATGCCATCATTGAATGAAGATGATATAAGTCACTATAAATTTATGAATGGAGCATAATTAAAACTCTTGATGCAAGATATAAGGCTTTAAGAGGAAGATGATTAGGTTTTAGATCCATATCTTCAATCTAGTTACTAGAGAATGGAAATGAGGAATCAAGATACATCACATAGAAGATATGAACATGCAAGTGCTCCTATCCAAAATAAGAGGTCATTGAATGTAATAAATAATGTTTCAAGGTTTTATGGTAGGTTAAATAAGTTTTAATTTGATCTTAGAGGTAGGTTCTTTATGGAGTTAGTGTAGAGATTAGTTTAGTTTATTTCCTTCATATCCCTTATTTATAAGTAATGTTTATAAATATGTATTTGATTGATATTTGTTTTTATTTGTGTTTGGTGTGTTTACTTTATTTTATTTGTTCCTTGATTATAAATAAGTCATTTTAGACAAGCCTTAGCTCAAAGTTTACCTAGTTGTTCAAGAAATTTATAGTTCAAAAATACAGGTATGACTTCTCAACTTTGGTTGATCATGGATTATTGAAATGTGAGCTTGATGTTATAGTTTAAATAAAATAGCAAAGACTAATAGATAGTTTAATTATTCCTTAATATTTTATTCCTTGTTTTGATCTAAGCTCAGTTTTAAGAAGGATTGCACATGTAGGGTGAAATATTAAACTATTGAGACACATTCATGCTTGCACTTAATAAACACTATTTCTTGGGATAAAGTTTACAACTAAATATGATTGTCTGAAGATCAAACATATGACCAAATCCATAAACTTGGCTAAATTGGTTCCCAACCTTTGTTAAAAATCTAAAATGACCTAAAAAATACAAAATAAGAGATTGTTACAAAAATTCAAAATATTTCTAGGTAGAGGTGATTCTGTAAATCTCTACTAGGGACATGAATGCTTGGCTAGTAGTGGAACAAAGTCTTGAGCATATCTAAATGTATCTTTTTTAGGGCTATAGATGTCTAGTTAGTAGTAGAGTAATGCTTGAATCTTTCCCTAAGATAAAAAATGGCTCTTAATGGACATCTAAATATGCTATAAGTTAGTTTTAATGGTTAAACTCATGAAATATAGAAGTTTTTCCTAAATCCCATGGAAAACAATAAGTGGAATCAAATCACACATATAACATGACTAGGTCCTGATGTTTGATCCAAATTTTGCATGTGCAAGGATTTTTTCAACCATGAATTGATCTAAATAATGGTGAGTGATAAAGTGGAATAACTACCTTAATTTTTAATCTGAACTAGAGTCTCTAAATTATAACATATTACTATGTTTCCCCCAAAAATTTCCATTTTTTGAGGTCAACATACCCCCATTCCTAAAAAATAGGGACCCTTGTGTTTAAATAGTGCAAATTTTGTACCTTAACATTGAAAATTCACTTGATCAGAGTGTCACTAGCATGTTTGCATATTTTTTTATTTTTATATCATCTACACCTAGTTTGATTAGCACATTTGTTAATAATTTTGATTTAATCTTACCTAAAGTTACTAACATTAGATCTCTATATTTTCTAATTATATGTCTAATGAGGTCCATTTAGAATGAGAAATGTTTGGGTTTTGATATTTAATAATAATTTTATATTTTACTATCCTTTGGTCTATAATTGATTGATTGAATTCATATTTTAATTGTTAAAACCCTTAGTCTAAATTTAGTCTAAGTACTCCTTTTGAATTCAAATTTGGCAGGAGCTTTTATTTAAATTTTAATGGCACACTTTAATTTGACTTAGTTTATATTTTATCCTACATTTTGATTCATGTTTATTAACATGATCAAGACCTTAGTCTAAAATATTTATCCTAAGTTCTTCACATCTCGAGCCCCCTTTTGTTCACTTTTATCTTAGTATGGTCTAACTAAATAAAGGGTCCCTTTTATTATGTTTCTAATTTAGATTTAACCTAAATATTTATTTTTATTTATTAATATGAATAAAAATAGTATTCTATTAATTTATCTTAAGTTTTATGTTCTTTAAGCTCTAACTTAAGTATTTTCATTATCTATAGGAACCAATCTCATTTGTCTAGTTGTGTCACAATCTATGACACGTTTGATTGGATGGGAAAGCTATGATGGTAAAAATACAAAGCTATAATTTTCAATAAAGATCCAAGAAAATATGGGACCAACACATGACAAAATTTCATTAACCATATAGAAATGATAGTGTAGAGTGAAAAAAGCCCATGGGGCTACCAAGTGGCATAACCTCAGAACCTAGTACAAGTAGCAAAAAATGGTGTTCCATCCCTTGAATCATGATCCAATAGAGCATGTTGATCTTTGAAAATAAGATATGATTATGTGAATCAAACTTTGAAAAGTAAAAGACCTTATGGACAAACACAAAAATGATAAGTGGCATAACTGCATGCCACAAATTAAAACTTGAGCATCTTTCAATTATCGATGGTGCACATTCATGTATACACATTCTGATCAATGGTTCATGGAGAAATGACATAAATATATGGATCTAGATCAATGGTTCACATTCATCTAAATGAAATTGATCTAATGGCATGATATTGATGTGGACTTTTCAACAAAGCTTGGAAGAAAGTGACGGTGATAAATGTCACAACCACATAAAATATTTTAAGACATCCAACGGCATTTGATCCTTTGAATCTAGATCAATGGTCTGTAGTGATCTATGTATGGATAATTGGACAAGGCAACATTAAATAAGGATTTTTAAAAGGAAATGGTCACTTTTTTAAATATTGATGAATAGAATGCCATTGAGATGCTATGACAGAGACACATAAGCTATACTAATTAGTTTAAGAGATTTTACAAATTCATGATAAGGTAAAGGTATAAACATGTGATCTAAATAAAATTTGAGGCATGAAGTTCATATGAGATAGATAAGTTGCCACCATTAAATCTCTGAAGAATCCTTAAAAAAAACCTTAGCAAGTATGAGAACCCTAATTAGACCCTATGAGCATTATAATTGGGCCAAAGAAGATTGAATTATCATTTGTGAAAGATAATTAAACCTAGAAGCTGAATTATAGTCCCCTAGTGAGTAATTTAATAAAACATATAGTAATGATATCTCTAAAAATCATTTCAATGGAAGATGCGAGCAAGTGATCCTAGGAGATGGGAGATCTTTCAAATGATCTCAAATAATTAGAGGATAGAGAAGTGCACACATTGGGAATATTAGTCAAGGATCCCACCATAACTAGTCCAATTGGTCTAATCAAAGATGATGAATTCAATCAAATAGCATCCCAATATATGCAAGGGGTAAGGAATTAAAGCATAGATAAGATTACTATTGATAATAATAGGATCATGGACATGATCCTAATAGCAAAAGAAAATATTAGTAAATCCAAAAACATCAAAAATTCATTAAGAAGGGTAAATAAAGACCACAAGATCTTATCAATTAAAATGAAAGAGATCTTTATGAAACCAATTATTGACCTTGAGCTAATTAAGGAGTAACATTACAGAATGAAGATCCTACAAGAGAGACACAACTGTAATAGAGGGTTCTCAAAGTTAGATTAGTTTATTTAAGAATAGTATTCATGTAGTTAATAATTGTATATTTTTAACATCAAATATTATTTTTTTAAAGGCATGTGTAGCGTTTAAAACACATTGCCTATAAATTAATCCATTAGGGAATTCTAGTGTATTCTAGAATAGTTGTAAAAATGACAATTGTCCTATCACTTGTACTTTTATAATTAGATATTATAACCATTATTGTTTTGAATATTCATAAATTATAATGTATTACATATTACATTTCAATAAAAAATTAAATATATAGGATAAAATGTATAAAAATACATTCGAGTCTCATAAACGACTTAATGATCCATACACATAGCCATGAGTATTATTCCCAAGTTGAATAGATAAAGAGGGGAAAAATCATTGGGGTGATTTTATTTCAACTATAGATTGTTCATCTACCACACACCTATCCACTAGAAGTGGCCCTTCCATTCATGGAGGAGAAAATAAAATTAGTGTGGGTATTGAGAAATAAACTAGAACTAGTGTGTGTACAATCCATAATACATGTAATATTCACATAGACCATGGAAAACAATCCTCTATATAATATGACATCACCATACACATGTAAACTAAAAAGTATAGTGGAATGATAATGTCTCATCTATAACATTACTTTGGTAAAATATTTCATTATATAAACTAGATCTCTCATGGGTATATTTCATTTCCACTCACAACCTCTTTGCTAATAAATCATAATCTATTAGATGATATCAGGGGTTAGATATATGTGTTGCATGATAACACCCTCATATATCTATCACCTATTTAATATTCACAAACATACTTAAGTCATACTATATATAGATTATATCATACTAACGAATCCAAATAAATTACAATATATTTTTTAAACCATGGTGAAGGAGAGTGACAAAGGAGAGGAGAAATATATTTTTTTTAATAGGGAATCTAAGAGGGTGAAGAGTGATGAATATGGGGAAAGTGTAAACCACCTTAGATTTGGATGATAGCATGTTTCAAATGCCTCAGTGGGTCCTATCATTAAGGAAATAAAATAATTCATGTCTAATCTTGTTCACAAGAGTTCTTCTAACAAGACATAGGAAGCAGGGTTTGATAAGGGAGCATTTAAATATTTGGGTGGGATTTTCAAAGCTAAGATTTCTTGGGCCTTGAAACTCAAGGAGACAAATGTTGATAAAAGATATATTTATCCAAATTAAAGTCTCCCTATTATTCATGAGAATAGGGGATTTCATATTGAGGTACTTGACACTTTGATCCAGAGGACTTCTTTTAGAATGGAATGTGCTCTTGTGGGTAAATTTCTTGGATCTAGACCCAATATATATGATTTACTCCATTTGGATTTAATGAAATGGAACCCTAAGGGCCATATGGAGATATGCATAATGTCTAATGGATTTTTTCTAATAATATTTATTAGTAATGAGGATTGTACTCATATCCTTGTGGGGGTCCTTTATTCCTTAGTCAATCTGGTGTTTTTTTGATAAAATGGAAATATAGTTTTGACCCATAGAAATAGGATATTGATGTTATGCCAATTTATGTTAGACTTCCTAGGATGCCATGAGAAATGTTGGAAGATATTTTTATCTATGTGGCCAAAACCTTTAGTTATTTGATTACTTTTGATGTTGTTAAAAGAATCAAGAATGAGATTTGTTCATGGTTGGTTATATGCCAATACTTATGTGAATCACGAGCTTCCTTTTATTTTATCTTTGTATACTTATAGAGGGTAATACTACCATAAATTTGAGTATGAAAACTTAGCACTCTTTTTTTCCAAATGTAGAAAATTGGGCCATATGATAAAGTCATGCTCATCAAGGATCAAAAACAAAACTCCTCGAGCCTTCAAAAAAGATGTGCTATTATGGAAAATAAATATCATGGGTAATCCTACTAAAAATAATTCTATGTTAAAGTATCATATTGAGAATATAATAGAGAATTTAGTGGTAAGGGGAGTTCAGACCAAAAAGGTTTTGGATTTGACTTGAGTAGAAACACTTGAAAATGAATGTTTAGTCACATAAGGTAGGGTCTTACCTAATCTAGAAGGCAATAAGGGGCCTAAAGAATTGATATAAGTTAAAAATAACTTTATTATTGTGTAATATACTCCTATTCTCCTTTTAAAACTCAAATACACCTTTGAAGACTATAATATTATTCTAGATATGGGAGGAGATCTCAAGGTATGGGATCTATTTATGGAGGGACCCATAGGGGATCATTTTAAGATTAGGATTGCATGTGAAATTTAAAATTATATGGACTATATTTCCTTATTTCCTTGTCCAAAATCCCCATTTTCCAAAAATAAATTTGAATTCTGACAATCTCTGGAAGAATATTCAATTTTAGACTTCATTTCTAGTAACAACAACATTGACTCATCTTTGATTAATCTCAAAAACCATTCAACTTTAAGTAAGGCCCTAATATTTTCACAAAATAAAAATGGTTCCATTTAGTAAAATAAATATGGTTGATCCACTTCTTTCTAATCACCTATCTCTAGTAAGGGGAAGGAGGTAGAAACCCCTTCTATGGATACAAGGCATGGAGGGAAAACACCCAAAATTACTCCCCCTGCCAAGGTAGGTAGATTATCTAAAAAGGTTTATATTAATAAGGTGATAAAATTATATATTTATTATCTATTTGAAATGTTAATTTCTTATAAATGGAGGAAAATCTCCAAAAACAAGTATTAGTTGAAGATATTTTCATGTAACATCAAATGTATGAACAATTCCCATAATCATAATTTGTAGAGATTTTAGAATTAGTCATAATCCAAATGTTTTGGATATTCAAGATTAAAATTTATATGAGAAAATATTTTCTTATAAAAAACCATTATTTTTTAAGGAATATAAATGATAATGTGTGATTTTCATGAGAGCTTCTGGTGGAATTATTAAATTTTAGAATGATAGGTTAATTCAAGGTAATCTTTTATTCAAATCCATGTATCATTTAGCTATTATTTTTACCAAAAAAGAGGATGATTTAATGTGTATTTTATAAAATATATATGCTCTAAATCCCTATTTATATAATATTATTATGGGAGGAACTATTTAATTTTAGACAAACATGCAAGGAGCTACCATGGGTGATTATAGTAGATTTTAATACTCCTCTATTTCTAGGGGAGAAAAAGGGAGGTAATAAAATTATGAATAATAGTATGAAATACCTTGTCTCCTTATTATATTATTATATTATTATGGATTTTTAACTATGAGGACCTCCTATTACTTATTATAATAGGTGGATGGGTGAGAATCTCATCCAAGTTAGACTTGACAAGGTTATGATTTCTATGGACTAGTTTTATGAAAAATAATTTCTTCTTTTTTCACTCTTGAGGATTGGATTAGACCACAATACATTGGAATTCATTATTGAAGATAAATAAAAAAATAAAATATCCCTTTCTAGATGGAACACATGTGGTTTCATCATTCATAAATTAAGGACATAATCACAAAAAAGTGGGATACTTTGATAGGTGGATCTTCCATGCATAGATTGTTCTCCAAATTAAAACTTGTTAAAAAGAACATAAGGGTTTGGAAAAAAGAGGTGTTTTTCAAAATTTTAATTCAAAAAAATGCATTGAGGGAAGAATTATCTATGCTATAAGAAAACATAGTTGTCAATGGATATGATCTTCATACTATTTCTAATGAAAAATAATTATTCTGTGATAATAATGAGGTGGATGATAGGGAGGAAAGTATTTAGAGGCATAATTATTATGATTATTTGGATTAATTATGGGGATAAAATCACCATTTTATTTCATATGACAAACTTGAAGCACCAAGATCATAATTGCATTAGATACATTACAAATGAGGATGGGGTCGCTTGCTTGGATACGAACTTTATTTAAGAGGAAAGTATTTATTATTTTAAAAATTTATTTGCTAAAAATATAATAAATAATGTGAAAATAGAGAAATAATTAATTCATGGAATCCCATGCCTTATTTATCATGAAGATAATTTAAGTCTTATTAAGCCTACTTCAATAGATGAAAAATCTATAGACTTTGTCATTAATAATGAATAGGCGCTAGGCCCAGATGAGTACCCCATTGATTTATTTTAGGTTTTTTGGGAAATCATAGAGAAATATGTGGTCAAATTAGTCAAAAAATTTCTTTCTTTAGGTAAAATTTTTAAAGAGTTAAATAATACCTTTATTTCTCTAATACCTAAAAATGAAGATCCTACTAACTTATAAAAATTTAAACATATTAGTATTTGTAATGTTGCCTATAAGATCATTAATAAAGTGATTTCATTGAGAATATAGTTTTTAATGGATATAATCATAGGTTATAAGTAGGATGTTTTTGTTTTGGGAAGATAAAATTAAGATGGTATTATAGTTATCCACAAAATAATGCATTCTATAAATAGAATCAATCAAGTAGGCATGATTTTTAAGATACATATGAACAAGGTATATGACAAGCTAGATTGGAAGTTTTTGGACATGGTTATGACCTAATTTGGATTTGAGGATAGATTTAGGGGTCTTATCAAATCTTGAATTTCTACTAATATGATTTTAATCCTTGTGAACAGAGTCTTTGTTGGCTATTTTAGTAGTAAAAGGGGTATAAGGTAGGTTAACCCAATTTACCCTTTTTTATTTAATAAAATGGATAAATATATTAGTATATGTTTGTTGGAATCCCTTAGAGAAGGTGAGCTAAAGGGTTTTAGACTAGTTCATAATTTAGAACCTACTCTTCACCAATAATTCATGGATGACACTATTTTAATGGCTAAATCATCAATGTGGGAAGAAAAAAATTAAAAAGAATGATTTTGTCTTATGAAGTGGCCTATCATCAAAAATTTATCTTTGAAAAGAGTTTATTGTATTTATTTAACACTCCCTCAAATAGGAAACATAAAATAGCAGCTAAATTGGGTTGCTAGATAAAAGAGTTACCTATATCTTATCTTGGAATGTCTATGAGAAGTAGAAAAATCTTCATGGTAAACTAGAACACTTTTTGGAGAGATTTTAGAAAAAAAAAATGGATACATGGAAAGGTTTATTTATTTCTTAATCAAGGAAATTAGTTCTTATTATAAGTGTTTTACAAAGCCTTCTGGTATATTTTATGTCTGTGTTCAAAATTCCAAGGATTGTTAGGGAAAGAATGGAAAAGATTTAGAGAAGGTTCATTTGGTATTATACTGAGGAAACAAACAAATTCTCTCTAGTTTTATGGGATATAATTTGTTCCCTAAATAACTTTGGAGGAATCGGACTAATAAAAATTATATGGATGAAATTAGCACTCATTGCTAAATTGGCTTGGAGATTCATCATAAGTACAACCTTCTGGTCTAGAATATTATAGGCAAAATTTTTGGACTCTAGACTATTGATGACTTTCTTGGTGGATGATCAGTTTGCTAAAGGTTCTACTTTTTGGATTTTTATGACTTCTAGTAAAGGACTCATTGGAAAGTTGACAATGGTTAACAAGTTAACTTTTGGGAGGGTATATGGTTATTAGATAAACCTATAATCTCTTTAGAACCATAATCCTAGATTGGGTTATAAATTAAATTATATTAAGAGTTAAATTTTTTTAATTATATTGATTTTAAAGATGTTAGGAGCTAGAAAGCATTATCTGGAGTCAATCTATCTATTGAAGATAAACTTTTCTAAAAGACATTCAAATTCTCCTTAAAATAATTCATATTCCCCACATGATCAAATATTATGAGTTTATTTATAATTAATCATTTGATGGTTCATATAATTTAAATTTTGTTTATAAACTAACATTTCAAGGTCTTGAGTAAGGCATTCCTTAGTCAATAATTTGGAACAAAAATATAAACCCTAAGATCAGTCTTTTTTAGTGGTTGTCTATTCAGAAAAATATTCTAGCTATTAACAATCTAATGAAAATAGATATGTTTTTGATAAATATATTTCCTATTTTTAAAAATGATAATGAATTTGTATCACATATTCTTATATGATTCTCTTATTCCATTGAGGTGTGGAGTTACTATTATCACTCAAAAGTGCACCCTTGTGATAATGTGTACTTATTATCACACCTATTGAAACAATGGAAAATATCCAAGATGTGGGTAACCTTATATTAGAGATAATATTTATATTAAGGTTTGGTTACCTTTGGTACACTCACCTACTTCTCTCTAAAATGTTTAATTTAGTGATTTATTGACTAGGAAAAGGGTAAAAGGAGGAATACTCAAGCTGAAATTGAACATGAAAATTGAAAATTTACGGTGATGCACCAATGTCAAGGTCAGTTATGTGTATAATTTACATAATTTTTAATCTAAATAAATTTTACACATTCAATTAATATTCATATAATGTCTCTTACATCATTATTACATATAAAGGTCTTGACAAACACTCACACTAGCTTAGAAGGAATGGACATCGTTTGAGTTCACTTCTAGATTAGGTAGAAATAAGACTTAGATACTTGATATGACCTATAATATTTATCATATTATACATAAAGGTGAAAAATTTAGACATAAAAATAATAAAATGAGTCATTCACTAAGTTACATCAATGAATATTAAGCACACACTTTAGAAATGGCCTAAAAGTGGAGGAAATTTTAGTTTATTATTGCTTCAAAAGGGATGTAGTACAAATTTTGGTAGAGTTTATGTATATACAAAATAATAATCTAATAATCTTCTCTAAAAAATCAACATACAAATAGAAAATTAAGAAAGGAGAGAGGAGACAAAGTAGCCCTATACTAGAGATAAGTCATCATCCTATTCATCTTTCAATTTTCCTTCAACTCAACCATCAAATTACAAATTACTAAGTATTACATATATACTTTAAACTTTATTATCTTATAATATGGCATAGGAGAAAGATATTGACATGTTTTTATGCTTTGAAAAAGTCAAAGGCTCTCATGTATGCTTTGATGGTATTTAATCTATAAGAGATCTTAATCATATCTAATTAACTAATTTTGATCTTCACTTAACTCATTTTGAACAAATTATTAAATATTATTGAGACTCTTTATCTATATAATCAGAAACATAACTATCTTACTTGCATATTGTAGTTTGACTTCATCTATCTTCTTTATATTTTTAATGCATTTTTATCTCTCTCAACCTCCTCAAATTGCTTCAAGGTGGAGTAATAGGAGAGATATTGAATGTTTTTTGTTTAATGAGTCTCCTACATGAAAATATGGATGATTTAATTGAACAATTTTTTTAACTAAACTTCTCCATTCTTATATGTCACTTCTCCACCTTTGTAGGGTTAATTGAAGGCTTATTCTTGTTTTATTGACTTTCTGTAAAAGTATCTCAAATGGGGAATACAAGGAAAGAAATATTTCATATTTAATTTTTATTTATATTCATTAAATATTCTTTCTAAGAGTGTATTTTATGATGGATAATTAAATTTCTCCATACTAGTCCTTCTTGGATATGTTCATCTTATATGGTTTGATAAGATTATTAAATGCATAATGAGAACCTAAAACTTGATGAATTTGGATTATTTGAATAGATAAGGATCATAAATAGTATTTTAATATCATCACCATTGTGTAACATATTCTAAAACAAATTTTCAGCTCCAAACTTAACATACAACTTCAAAACATACTATTTTATGCTTTCTAGGCCTTGAGAAATGTTGATTTAGACTTAGGAGTATAAAATGAGTTCTAGGTATCAAAAAATAATAGCCCTATTATAATTTTATATGTGTAAATGTTTTAAACCTTTAAAAGTTTTAAAATATTTAAATATCTTCACCAAACTCTTAAAAACATCACAAAAAAATGTTTGCTTGTTGTTCGCACGGTTGCTTGGAGATGTTTTTATTTGATCTAAGCATATTTTTCATTGGTTTTAATTTTATAATAATTTAAATGAATTATACACCTTATAAAATGATTTTTTTCATTTTAAAATATTTTAAACACTCATTTGTAGCTTCATTTATGAGCAAATTAGTCAAAAACCCTAATTCCTTTCATGGTACAGACCTATGTTTTGCCATTTTATATTTATTAAAGTATATTACAAACATAAAAAAAATTTAAAAAATTTAATTGTATAAAAATACTCCTCCATGTCAAATTTTTAGAGATTTAACTTAGTAAAGCTCAAAATATGCACTTTTTAGTGCTTCCTAGCTTACACAATCTCATTTCTGAATGCTTGTACATTTGCATTTTAGAATTTTATTGAGTTTTATTAGGTCCCTAGACCTCAATTTTTTTTTTAATTATAAAATATAATATCCATTATAATCATTCCAATCATTTTATATCTTCAACCAATCACTTAAACCTCTCAAGAAATACCTTTTTTGAGTTTCTCTCTTGCATTCTTGAAACCCTACAAATTGCACCTTTACCTTTATCCATTATTTGAATTGAAATTTTGATTGAGGAATTTTTAGGAAGGTTATTTATTCCCCATAATATCTCACACAAATTTTAATTTACAACAAATAACTCATGAATTCAATCACATCTCCTGAAACTAAGCTATTGAGGTTTTAAAAGGGTTTTAGAGCATCTTTCCTTATTAACTATTGTTCATAAATTTAACCCTTATAAAATGAAAAAAAAAATCATGGAATATTTATTTAATATGGTAATATATATTAACCTAATATAATTAAAACCAAATTTTCTTCTCCTTCATGAATTGAGCATTTTAAAATTGCCCTTACTAGCTTGCAACTAACTTGATAGAGGAATATATGAAACTTCTACTAAAATTTGCACCTGTGAGCTATTCTAGAGCATGGTTTTATCTTAATGAAGGTTTTATTATATTTTTTAGATATTATTTAATATTCACTCTATTAATTGAGTCTTCTTGAAAGCTTGCACATAAACAACCTTGACCAATGGTAGAAAAATTCATCAACATTCTTGATAACCCTACTAGGATGTTTGCTTGCTAAACACTTAATAATAGTAGCCTTATCCACTGGGATATGGAGTTTTGAAAACATCACCAAATATAAAATTTAAAATACCTTCTCAAGTAACTATAACAATTATGTATAAACACTTATAAAATTGAAAACTAAAATAACTACCAACTAAAAATGTGAAAGATAACACTTGGAAGAAAGTAAAAACTAAAAATACTATGTACAAATAAGAAAATATCTTTAGAAATAATGCTTAAAATGAATCCCATTAAATTTTATTGGGATGTATTCACTATCAATCTTACATATTTTTAAGGTATTATGAGGTTTACAATTTGAGATCATTTAAAGATGTACTATCCCCTCCAAACAGGAAATATAGCAACACAAAAAAACTCTGAACCAAGATATAATCTCAGTTGAATAAATTCAGAATGATAACAATAATATAGTATTTTCAATAGTAAATCATAGATCTTATCACTTGTCCTTCTAAATTATTACAATTGCAATCCTCTAATACGCATATAAATATGAAATACAGTCTTGAAAACCCTGGCTTTGCAAATCTGGTAGTGCAAATTGACTTCTGGAAGGTCTCGGCCTGCTGTGTCGAACACACAGTCGCTGGCATCGGTCGATAAACTGCTGACGTCGGTCACTGCAGGTCCACTTTCTACCAACATCGGTCTTCAGTCGACCGATGTCGGTCACTGGAAACCCTCTGTCTGCCGAGGTCGGTTCCTGAGTTGATTTGTACGGACTTGTACGGACTTTGTACGGCCGCCAATTAAGCACGCTTCCCTGTTTTCAATCCCTGATCTGAAAATATACGTTTCTAGCATAGAAGATCTCTAGCTGTATAATTTATTGAATCAAAACAAGAATAAAGAAATACCTGGAATATCTGTAATAACTTCTGTGTGAAGTTATCTCTCAACCCTGTAAATTCTGTGATAACTTCTGGATGAAGCTATCTCTCACTTTGGCAATAGATCAGCTGATATTCCACAGCCTCTTAATTGCACACACTGAAGAGGGAACGTTCTCCAATGCAAATGGAATCCTTGAACCCTTGGCTCAGTCTTCACAGAAGAAATTCTCAAAATTAATATCAATAATCAATAGCATAATGAACAATGGCCTCCATGAGAAACCCTTATACCCTCAAAAGATATGCTTGCCCTAATTAGGGTTTCTTAAATTAGCATTAGGGTTTCTAATTTAAAATTAGACCAAATAATTAATAATTAATAATTAATTATTAATGAGACCAAATAATTAATATTTGATTAAATCAATCAAATATTAATATCTCCCTCAATATACGTCGGATCCTCAAACCGATCGAAGCAGGTGAATCAGGGAGTGATTCCGCACATGACGAAACCAAAATAAAGGTGCTCCGCTGCATGTCAAATATCCCTAAATAATAGGAGCATCAAGCAAACATGTCTAAAAGACCTAGAATGAAAACCAAATGTAGAAATTCTGTGAATCAAAGTCAAGCCAAGCTCCATTATGACCCTCTATCCATCCTATTAGCCTACGAAGGTCATATAATATGCTAACCATCAAGTCTGTCAATGTCCATGAAAAAGGGGACATGACAATCCGCCCCTCCAAAAATTGCTTGTCCCCAAGCAATCTCAAAACAATGAACTACTCGATCCACCTGGATCCCAAATGTAGTTATGCTCTGCACTGCTATGAATCAATGCAAGTACCTGCAATATCATCAGAAGTAAAACAAAGAGGAACCCATAATCAAATTGGTGAACACAACTCAACCAATCTCTGAAATCACAACTACCCTGGATGTGTCGATACTGTAGGCTGTGTAATTGGCAACTGCAAATTCCATCTACAAAAGATGGTGTTAATCCATCCCATAACTGATCCCTCTGTAACAGTGGCACAACCAACTATACCATACTATCAAATGTGTGAGAAGAATCAATCTGGAGACTCGACTCCACTGGTATCCCAAACTCCTCAAAATTAGGTACTCCCAAGTCCTGAACATGTGTGTCAGCGTCAATAACATGCTCCTCAGTGACCTCTACAGGAATGTACTCACCACCAACCATCTCAATATATAAATGGACTGGGCCTGGTACTGGTGAAGACCGCAAATGCTCCAACTCTTCAGTCACCTCAGCTAAATGAAACTGTGACTCCTCGAAAGCCAACTACGTACTCTCAAGAATCTCAGAAGTCACCTCAAGCTGCTGAGTAAGCTCACTCACCTTATCTTCCTTGGCCAATAATGCATCATACACTGTGCCTCCCCACTCTATAAGATAATCTCTGTCGGTGACCAACTGCATATAGTCCTGTCTCAGAATCTGGATAGCCTCCCATAAAGAGTGGATCTCTGTCAAGGATAAATAACTGCCTCCCTGCTCGATGCTAGTAGGAGAACCCCATCCATAAATTGCTAACAACTGATGAGCAGCATCAAAATGCTTGCAAGCGATAGCAATGTCTCGCTCACTAACTCTCAGCTGACTAGACACACGGTGGCACTGGCTAGATTGTCTCCTACAATCCTCCTCTGATGCATGGCCCAAAAGAGTAGACTCAGAATCACTGACCTCTGTAATACTACCATCCATACTCTGTGAATCAACTCCATAGCTCATATCAACATACGGAGTATCAAAAACTGTAGCATCACTGTCTATCTCTTCCATACCGAAAGGAACTGCCGGTGAAACTAAGTCCTCAAAACTATCCACTGCATTCTCCTAAGTATCATCTACAATAATAGGATCCTGGGACTCTGCTACAATCTCTGCCATAGTTGAGAGATCATCAACCCTCAGTGCACTAACATCTGAGCACACCTCTACACTCTGAGTGCAAGCATCTAACTCATCCTCATCTTCACTATATCCTATCTCATAATCATAATAATTATGGGACATGATGCTCTCTTGTCTAATTGATCTGTAGTGCTCTCTCCTCAGCTTAACAAAGCGATCAAAGGTTGTCCTCTCTTGAACATGAGGAGGTAATAAGTCCCACTCATCATTCGCTGTCATATACTGTGTGGGTTTGTTTTTGGATGAAGGATATGAAAGAGATTCATTCAACCTCTTCAAACTGAGTTCCAACTTTCTCATATCATAGTCCCACCGACTCTGAGTATATGAAGTCATTATGATACTTCGCTGATTCAACTTACCCAAACTACCCAACAGGATGGCAAGACATTAGCTCTGATACCACTGTACTATCCCCTCTAAACAGGAAATATAGCAACACAAAAAAACTCTGAACCAAGATATAATCTCAGTTGAATAAATTCAGAATGATAACAATAATATAGTCTTTTTAATAGTAAATCATAGATCTTATCACTTGTCCTTCTAAATTATTACAATTGTAGTCCTCTAATACGCATATAAATATGAAATACAGTCTTGAAAACCCTGGCTTTGCAAATCTGGTAGTGCAAATTGACTTCTGGAAGGTCTCGGCCTGCTGTGTCGAACAAACAGTCGCCGGCGTCGGTCGATAAACTGCCGACGTCAGTCACTGCAGGTCCACTTTTTGCCGACGTCGGTCTTCAGTCGACCGATGTCGGTCACTGGAAACCCTCTGTCTGCCGAGGTCGGTTCCTGAGTTGATCTGTACGGACCTGTACGGACTTTGTACGGCCGCCAATTAAGCATGCTTCC
This sequence comes from Torreya grandis, assembly GCA_037957365.1. NCBI lineage: Eukaryota > Viridiplantae > Streptophyta > Pinopsida > Cupressales > Taxaceae > Torreya > Torreya grandis. The sequence goes on from JARHVA010002164.1 coordinate 133,560, forward strand.
CTGTTTTCAATCCCTGATCTGAAAATATACGTTTCTAGCACAGAAGATCTCTAGCTGTATAATTTATTGAATCAAAACAAGAATAAAGAAATACCTAGAATATCTGTAATAACTTCTGTGTGAAGTTATCTCTCAACCCTGTAAATTCTGTGATAACTTCTGGATGAAGCTATCTCTCACTTTGGCAATAGATCAGCTGATATTCCACAGCCTCTTAATTGCACACACTGAAGAGGGAACGTTCTCCAATGCAAATGGAATCCTTGAACCCTTGGCTCAGTCTTCATAGAAGAAATTCTCAAAATCAATATCAATAATCAATAGCATAATGAACAATGGCCTCCATGAGAAACCCTTATACCCTCAAAAGATATGCTTGCCCTAATTAGGGTTTCTTAAATTAGCATTAGGGTTTCTAATTTAAAATTAGACCAAATAATTAATAATTAATAATTAATAATTAATATTAATGAGACCAAATAATTAATATTTGATTAAATCAATCAAATATTAATATCTCCCTCAATATACGTCGGATCCTCAAACCGATCGAAGCAGGTGAATCAGGGAGTGATTCCACACATGACGAAACCAAAATAAAGGTGCTCCGCTGCATGTCAAATATCCCTAAATAATAGGAGCATCAAGCAAACATGTCTGAAAGACCCAGAATGAAAACCAAATGTAGAAATTCTGCGAATCAAAGTCAAGCCAAGCTCCATTATGACCCTCTATCCATCCTATTAGCCTACGAAGGTCATATAATAGGCTAACCATCAAGTCTGTCAATGTCCATGAAAAAGGGGACATGACAAAAGACCACTCCAAAGTGATTCAAACTTTGTGTATCTTTCTAGTTTGGCCCTATCCTCATCCCATTTGAGAACAAAGTCACCTTAAAACTCATTGAATATGCTCTTATAAAATGTTTTCATTACTTGTGATTGATTCATATCCATAGATAACATGTATTTATTTTTTATTTATTCTAACTCCATAAGTTTAGAATATCTTACTTCTATAGGCTCACTCTCCAACAATTCTAGATGATGCATTAGCTCCATAGCGGGGAGCTCAATTGAGATTGGTAATTTATATTCTCTCCCATACACTATATTCTAGGGTGAATTGGAAATATATTCTTAAATTTGATCCTATCATCCCATAAAGCTAACTTTAACTTCAAATGCCACATTCTTTGATTGTCTTCAATGGTTCTCATAATGATCTTCAATAAGTTGTTATTAGTAGACTCAACAAAGACATTACATTTTGGATAATATTTAGAAGAAGTGCTAAGAAACACACCATTTTGGACAAACCATTTAATAATTTTGGATCCTAAAAATTCCATATCATTATATCAAATTATAGAGGAAAGAACACCAAACCTTGTGAGTAAACCTCCATAGAAGTCCAAGACACTAGATTCATTTGCTTCCTTCAAAGCCACTACTTCTGTCCATCTAGTTAAGTTATATGTGGATATAAAAATCCAATTATGGCCCAATTTAGAAGGTGGATTGAATATAACAATAAATTCCAAACCTCATTGGACAAAGGGCTGATCTACTGAAATAGGTTAAAGAGGAACCACATTAAGCTTTTCGTTTCCTACAAATAATGCACACTTCTTGCACTTTCTTACATAAGAATGCCAATATTTGAATATGTTTGGCTAATAATATCCACCCCTAATTATTTTTATGGATGTTTAAATTGATTAATAGTGACCTCCACCATGTCCATCATGAAATTATTAAAGTAATAATTCAACTTGACTTGGCTCTATGCATCTCAACAATGTGCCATTAACATTCTTTTTGAATAACACACCATGAACAAGAAGAAAAGGAATATATTTCAGCCTAAAGTACATTATATTTTAACCAATTAAATTTAGAGGATACATACCATTTTTAAGGTACCTTAACATATCTTGATTCTATCTTTTTGAAGATGTATGATTGTATATTCATTATTCAAGACCAAAACTACCTCTTTAGTTTCCTGCAAGTCTTGATCCAAGTGCTCACACAACCCTTTTCCTCTAATCATATTTATTAATTTTATTTACACATAATATGACATGACCCTTGTTATCCATCCTACTCTCTTTTAACTTATGTCATTATTCAATAAGAACTCTTTGATGATAGGATGGGAAACCATCACATAGATCTTGTTTTTAGTTAAAAAGTTCCTAAACATTTTGAGACATTTGATTATGGAAATCACATGTTTATCAAGAGATGTGTACCTTATTTCATACTCTTGAAATTCTTGTATAATAAATGATATTATCTACTCCAAACTGTATTCATGTTTTTGTGTCAACAATCCTAAAATTATATCAACATTAGCATATGCATACAACACAAAATCCTTGGAAAAATTAGCATTTATATGAGTGGGAGCATTATAAATGGCTAGCTTGATTTATTCAAATATTCTCATCCCTTCCTTAGTCTAAGTAAAATTCTAAAAAAAATAATCATAGATGTAAGATCCTTGACAAACTTGTAAAATTAGATATATACCTTATTATAAAGTTAAACTTATGAAGGAAACTTTGTAATTATTTCTTTATGATTAGGTAAGGACAATGCAATAATAGAGTCTATTTATTTGTATCAATACTCAAACCATGCTTAGAAACAACATGACCAAGGAGTTTACCTTATTGCACTAAAAACACACACTTATTTGCATTAAGTGACACCACATATTTCCTACATGTCTCCAATACCTCTCTAAGATGAAGTATGTGATCACTTGCCTTCTTTGAAAAAATTATAACATCATCCAAATACACAAGAACAAACATATCAATCAAACCCTAAAATACCATATCCATGGATCTTTAGAATGTTGCTTCTTCATTATACAACCCAGATAACATTTTTTGGTATGCAAAGCTGCCTCATTTAGTGGTGAATTCTATTTTTAATTGATCATTTTCCTACATAATTATTTCATTATACTCATTATAACCATATATCAATGAAAACCTTAACAAACCATCCATCAACTATAGTATTTGTTCCATTGATGGAAAATGATAATGGTCCTTGAGTGAGGCCTTATTTAAGTCACAAAAATATACATACAATATAATTTCTCCATTCTTCTTCCTTACACGAACAAGTTTAACCACCCAAATGGAATGATTGATGGAAAATATGATAGTTAATTAAATAAATTTGTGAATCTATGTCCTCATCAAAGGTTCTAGTTTTAGGTTAATTGGTCTTTATTGTTTCCTCATCAGTTTTATATATTCCACTAGTTTAATGGTATGATAAGAAAATATAAGATAAAAAAAATTTAAATCAGTATAATCCCATATAAACAAATCAACAAACTCTCCACATAAATAACCAAAATATTCTTTTTGAGCTTTAGAGCATACTTTACCAATATTGAGAGCTCTCCCATTGACTATGTCAATGCTTTCATAATGTTCTTATTTAGTAGAGAAAGAATATTTTTCCCTTCTTACTTCATCATCCCTACTAAAAATATTGTCAAGTGTGATAAGACCCTTTGGTAACTTTTTATACTTGAGATGAACTATTTGATCACTATGTTGTTGAAAAATTATTGATTGATTTCTAGAAGAGAATTCAACCTCTTCTTATAAGAAATAAACAACTTGGTCATCATATTCAAAGAGTTTCCAATTCACATTATTATAAGGAATATAGGGTCTTAGCACAATATTGGTGTATGGCTGAGTTTTATCATTCTTTACATCAAATGGAACGTAAAATTGGGACCTAATTGAAACTAACCTATTTGCATGCTTATTATACTCTCTTCGACACTACTTGTATATCAAATTCATCAAAGTCCTCTAGAAGATTCCATACTATGTGTTTTTATGATTTTATTAATGGATTTTTACACAAATTCAACCCTCTTATTTCATTTACCATAAGATCACTATCTCTAAATGCTTATAAGATGTTAGATCCCATCTTTCTATCCCATTGTAAACCATAAAATAAGACCTCATATTTATCCACATTGTTAGAACATCCAAACTAAAATTTTAAAATAGAATATTACCTTTGTTTGGAGAAGAAATGAGCATCATACTGACCCTTGTACCATGTTTATTATATGAGCAGTCAAAATAGAGTTTCCATAAACCATAATTTAGCTCACCTTCTTTGTATAGAGCTGAAATTTGTGCACCATCCTCATGTAAATAATAAAATCTAAGTCCTTATTACTCTATAATATTGTAGGGATCATTTTAATTAAGATTAGTATCCCATTCATCAAGAAAAAAATCAGTAATTCCATCAAGAGATGAGTTTTCTTTAGCTTCACTAGTTTTTAATACTTCATCTGAGATGACATAATTAGTATTGACAATACTAGGCATGTATGGTTCTAGATGAAAATGATCAATAAGCTTTAAATGAATTGTAACTTTGGTTCCATACCTTGTTACAAACATGAGATATGTCTAATCAACTAAAATATACCCACCTATCTTTGAAGTGAAGTCACGTGATAAATACAAAACAAAGTATGGAGGAAGATCCACCACTACTAAATCTTGTTGAATGGTCACATTTGGGCATGCATGAAATGTTAATTTCATATTATTTATTATACTCACTATCTTGGTTAGATATATATCAATTTTAAATACACCTTTAGTGTTTGGATCATACACCAAACCCAACTTTTTTGTAGTCTATTTTAGCATCATTATGCTACTTGCTCCACTGTTAACCATGTAATTATGAACTAGTGTGTTGTAAATAGTCAAATAAAGATATAAATGAGGTGTTTTACTTGTTTTCTTATTATATTTTATGGCATTTACACCTTTATATACTTATTTTACTTATTTCTTCTCTTTCTAATCTAGATTTTCTAGAACCACACTTTCTTTCTCTACTAGTTTTGTGGACAAGCTAAGGCCTAAAATATCATGAATAAGGGTATCCTTTTGTCCTAGGATGGTTAATGAATCCAACATGGAAACAAATAATATAAATATACATTGGTTCTAAAAGTAATTATCCACTTAAAAACAAGCTTAAAAGGTGATTTCTGAAGCCATAGAATATTTCTTTTCTACTCTACCCTTCCCTCCTTTTTTGAGTTTAAACTTGCCAACTCACCTCATTATCAGGTACAAATGGCTTGCACACAACCTTGATTTATCACTTCCCTTTCATGTCTTTAACTCAATCAACTATGTCATGTTATCCACCAATGGTAGCTATTCTGTATGTATGATGATTTGATTCCCTAGATATGGAATATATGTCAAAGGCTAGGAAGTCCTCTAATTGATCCTAAACTTGATACTTGTAGAAATTCAAAAGTGGGTTTTTTTATTGTGATAATACCTCTCACCTATTGCACCACTAGTTCACTATCTCCCTTCACTTGCAAGATCTTTATTCCTCTTCTCCTTACCCATTATATCCCATGGATGATGGCTTCATATTTTTCAATATTTGAAGTATAACTAAACTATAACCTTAAATTAGAATAGTACCTTTTATTTGAAGGGGAGATAAGAATGAATCCTACCCCACTCCTATTCTTTAACCTTGATCCATAAAATAATAAATTCCATATGCCTTCATGTTCTTGAGTTGGGCTTGTGAGTATAGGTACAATAGCTCCTTATTTATGCATACAATACACACCTAGGCCTACATCCTCAATGGTCTTGTAGGGATCATAACCATTGTTTTCATCTTACCATTCATCAAGAAGTAGATCTGAGATGACTTGAATTAGTTCTTTGGTCTCTTGATCACTGATATGCTCATCTTAATCTAGGATAGTACAATTCACATTGGATAGGTTGGGAATGTAAGGTTATAAGTGGAACCTATAAATAGGTTAAGACCTAATTGTGAAACTTATACCATACCTATTGCTAAAAACCATGTATGACTAGTCATAATAAAGACACCCCCCAATCTTTGTAATGAAATCCCTAGATAGGCATAGGGAAAAATATGGAGGAATATCAACTACCATGACATCTTGGGAGATGGTACAATTAGGGTAGGAAACCAATACAATATTTAGGTACTTAAGAAGATCTATATTATTTTTTGGAGACCCATCTAATTTCAAAACTCTCATCTCATTGGGTTTATATTTGAGCTCTAGTTTATTAGCTATGGCTTTAGGCATGACCAAAGTAGAATCATCACTATATATCATGAAGTTGTGGACAAGAGAGTCTCCTATTATGATTTATAAGTATAAGGGAGGTGAATTGACTAATTTATGACCTTGGGGTTCATTAGGTTGATTATCATTAGCAAAGACTGCACTTACCTTATCATCTTGTTTGTTCATGACTGAAATCTTGGGGAGATCTTATTAAAAGAGATCATTCTACCCTAGAATGAGTAAATAATCCCACATAGGAATAATAATATTGGAATTATTCATGTAGTCTAAAATTCTAAAGGGATATATGACTATCTTGGTAATCAACTTAGAAGTAAATACATCACTGGTAGATTGTGTGACTTGGGGAATGAAAGGACTCTTTTGTTGTTGCCCATGTCCTTATGATGACTATTATGTTGGATTTTTTTTTGGATTGAACCTTAAGTGGTATCCTCTTAATGTATTTGGGGGTGTTTTGGAGTTTCCTTAGATTACCCCAAACTATCATCAACCATCCTTCTCTTATCCCTTATATGGGTTATAAATGATTTGTCTACCTTAAGCACATTCTACCCCTAGTTTGTTGTCACATGATCAAAATAGTTCTCACTTTCTTAAAATTGAACAAAAATATTTAATACGGTGCCTTACTTCCATTTCCTCCTTGTCAACTTGGCATACCATCTGGGGTCATGAAAGGTAAGTCTCCATGAGGCATTTAATAACCTTTTTTTATGTTGTGGAGGAGGCATGTTGTCATGTGTTTGAAAGGCAGGACCCTACTACATATAAAAGTCTAGCATCCTTCACCACTTGGAGCCATTATAATCTCACCTAATTAACCCCATGGAGTATACTATTGACCTTATTTTGTGTGGTTGTTTTGAGTTGGCACTAAGGCCCTTGAACTATTAGAAACATTGGTATTGAAACTATTATAAGTTATAACCTATGTAATCTACACTTGGCCTTGTTGGTTAGGTTGATAAGGAGGTCTATTATATGGGAAAGAATAATATGGAGCTTGGTAATGGGATTGGTATGATCTATAAGATGTATTATAATACCTTTCCAAGGCTACTAGTTTGTTGTTTTAGGTTTTGAGTAGTCCCTTTATCTTACCTAGCCTATCTACTTAACTAGCATTAGATTGATCCTGATTGTTTGGAGTTGGTAATGGAGAAATGGTGGGGGTAGGTGGTTAAATTAATATAAATAAGTAAATGAGAGGCCTAGGAGTAAGTTTTATTTCTTGGATTAGGTAGTTTTTTATTCTTATGGATATCTCATATACTTTTGGCAATGTAGTCCCCCCATTAACTATATCATCATAGCTACACTAGAATTTAAGGTCCTTAGATAGTAAAATAATTCAAAATTAGGGGTGGTCTTGATGATGACAAGAATCCTATCCCAAGTTTTTTGAAACCTATAATTGAAATATACCATGGATTCTTAGGGGGATCTCTTAATTGAGGTGAGTTATTCTAATAGGGAGACATGGTCACTTTTATCCTCAAAATTTTTATGTAAACACTCATTAAATTCATCCCATGTGATTATAGAGGCATGAGTGAGAACCCTATACCATTGAAGTGATTTATCCCTCAAGGAGGTTGCCAAAAGTATCATGTCTATATTCTCTTAGGTTATGTTGTGTACTAAACATAAGTTGGTAATGTCATCTATGTGTTCCATAAGGGTAGTATATTTTTCTCCTATAAAGTAGGGAAGAATTTTAAGAGTAGAAATTGAGATATATTCAAACTAGTTAAGGTTACAAGGACTAACACCATTAAAAGGTACAAATGCTTGTAATCTAGGTCTAGCCATTGAGATTAGAGGACTTGCAATAGACTTTGTTTAGGTATAATTGGTAGAATTAGGGTGACTGGGATGTGTATGATTAGGGTTAAACCTAGGAAACCTCTTTCTCCTTGTAATATCTAATGATAGTTCAAAAAATTCAATCTTCTTACCTTTTGAAGATGATCTAGTGGACACTTTTTACATAAAACTAATTACAGATCTACCACTAAATGTTTTTAGCCTTCAGATATCTTACAATGTTGTCAATTCATTTATCAAGGCACTTCAAAGCTATTCCCTTTAGGGATGCTAGAACTTTTAGCTACCCAAGTTACACCCTCTTTAAAAGGACTATTCAAACCCTCCTCAAACTTGGACTAATATTGGATTGACCTGTAGGCTGTGGAACACCTATAGTCTAGGTCAAAAATCTAGTTTTATGGGTTATCTCACTTGATTTTTCACTTGAATTATCTCTCTTTCTAAGACCTAAATATTTTGGGATGGCAAAGGATGAAGATAAAACTTATAAAATGAACCTACACTAACAGTGGTGATGCAACCATATTTGAATATCCTCTCTTAGTTTGTCCCTTAAACACAATAATGAGCCTAATGAAAATAAAAAATGATAATAATTCTTAACTAAGTCATAATCGTGAATATTTCATTTGAATATCAAGTATAAGTTATGAAGCTTGAAGGCCAATAACCTAGGTTTGCATAAGACACTATTAGCCCATCAACACTTTAAGAATACTCCCACCTATCAATACTTCACACCACCAGCATAGAATAATAAAATAAAATTACTTTCATGAAAATACCTACATAAGATAATGGCACTCATACATCCTACAAATTAACTCTCACAAATCACATAACACTCAAACAATAAGTCTACAACTATTCTTTTATTGATTTAAAGACATAAGGTAAAATTTTGGTAGAGATTTTCTATACATATTCTAGGCATGGAAAAATAAGAGATAAATTACTACTTATATATAATTTTTATGATAGAGGAGAGAAGAATATAGGCATAGGAGAGGCCATGAATGATACCAAGGTGGCACATGGTAGTTACAATAGTCATAATCACTCTTCCCATACATTGATGTCCTTTAATGAATCCATTTTGGCATTGAGATGAGGTGTGGAGGATGTAAATTACATTTTTGAATTAATTTATAATATTATCATGACAAAAATATTTGATTATTCCATCTAATGATAATTACAAGGTACACATGGGGTTTGACTAGGCCTTTAAGAGGCGTTGAGCAACCTCCCCTTCAATGTGCATATTAACTTGATATTGAAACTATCTCTATTATTTAATAATGGTATTAAATATGGAATTTTATCACCTAAATGGATAGTTAAAAAGTGAAAATGGTGTCTTATTAACCTCATCATGTCATTCTATGCCTACTAGGACCTTCTACTTGCTGATCAAATAGGCCTCATTTATAAGTTCTTCACCTTTCTACATATTCACTACTTGAATGACTTGGATAGTTGAACTGTATTATAAAATAATCTAAGGAGACTTATATTATTCCTATATCAACCATTTTATTTGGAATTTAGACCCTTCAAACATCCTTTATCTGTAAACACATCTACCTTGCTTGACTAGTCCAATTATGTCATGTCCCCTTTTCAGTTGACATCTTCAGAATGGATGGTTAGCCTATTATGCGACCTTAGTAGGCTAATAGGATGGATAGAAGGTCTTGATGGAGATTGGCTTGGCTTTATTTAGTAGATTTTTTCCAGTTGGCTTTCGTTTGGGCTCGTTCGGACATATATTGAGGGAGATATTAATATTTGATTGATTTAATCAAATATTAATTATTTGGTCTATTTTTAATTAGAAACCCTAATTCTAATTTAAGAAAACCCTAATTAGGGCAAGCACATATTTTTGAGGGTATAAGGGTTCTCATGGAGGCCATTATTGATTATGCATTGATTATTGATTTTTTATATTAAAGAATTCTTCTGTGAAGACTGAGCCAAGGGTTCCAGGATTCCATTGCAGTGGAGAACGTCAACTCTTCATTGTGTGTGATTTAGAGGCTGTGAGATATCAGCTAATTTATTACCAAATTGAGAGATAGCTTCATACAGAAGTTATCACAGAGGTTTACAAATTTGAGAGATAACTTCACACAGAAGTTATCACAATATTTTAGGTATTTCTTTATTTAGTTTTTATTTAATAAATTATATAGATAGAGATATTCTGTATTAGAGCCATATATTTCAGATCAGGGGTTGAAAACAGATAGGTTGTGCTTAATTGGTGGCCGTACAAAGTCCGTATAGGTCTGTACTGATCCACGCAAATATCGACATCGGCAGATAGAGATCCCCAGTGACCGACATTGGCCGACTGAAGACCAACGTCGGTAGAGAAGGACTGACAGAGACTGACGTTAGTAGTATATCGACTGACGCCGGTGACTGTGTGTTCGACACAGTAGGCTGAGACATAATTTACAGATTCAAGCTCAATTTCTAGATTTGCCAAAGCCTAGGGTTTTAAGACAGAATATTTCATATTATTTTATTTTTATGACAGAGAATCAATTGTGTAATCATCTAGAAGAACAAGTGATAAGATCTGTAATTTGCCATTGAGAGACTATATTGTGATTTATTTATTTATTTGGAAATTATTTTGGCAGAATTTGTATCTTTGTTTAGAGCTTTATTTTTTCTATATTCCCAATTGGTTGGGGATATTATAGTGGTATCAGAGTTTTTTTTGTAGAGAAAAGGATCCCCTAAGTAAGGGACATTACAGTGGTATCAGAGCTAAATTCCTGCCATCCTGAGGGTTTATAGATCTTATGCAGCACAAGAGTTGGGACCACATAGGTATAACACACGCAGTAGAGCCTTGCTTAAAGGTACCCAATTGTTAGAACAATAGTAGATTATCATGAGTGATAGATGTGAGGGTAGCCCACCCAGGGGCCATAGGTATGATGTTGATCAGGACACCAAAGAATTCCATCGTGCTATGATGACAGGCCAATAGCAGATGAATCAGACAATACAGAGACTCACTATTATGATAGAGAGGATGAATGCACCTAATAGATAGAATAGGGAACAAAGAGATGATAGGAGTGCTATGGTTAATTAGAGACCACAACAGACCCACTCCAGAATAGCTAATAGACCTACACATCCTACATTTATTCAAGAGGAACCAGAGGCACTAGTAGAGGAGGAGGTAGGAAATTCCCCATTTGTGGATGTTTACATGGCTGAAAATGACGAGTGGGACTTATTACCTCCTCATGTTTAAGAGAGGATGTCCTTTGATCATTTTGTTTAGTTGAGGAGAGAGCACTACAGATTAGTTAGACAGGACAGGAGGCCTAGAGTTCAATTTAGTGAGCTGAAGAAGGCTACTGGTAAGCTTTCTTTGACTACTTTTGATGATAGTAGCAAGATGACAGCTCAAGCTTGGGTTCATAAGCTTGACACCTTTTTGGCATTGAGACCAATGTCAGAGATAGAGGCCATCAAATACGCCACTTTTCACTTGGATGGAGTAGCACATGATTGGTGGTACCATGGAATGGTAACACTTCAGCATAACCAGGTGACAGAGTACCAGGACTTTGTGGATAGATTGGTTGAGCAGTTTGATAGGAAAGATCCTGAGGTTTACTTTTAAGATCTAGCACAGTTGAGACAAACAGGTAACTTGGAGTCCTTCATTGGTGAGTTTCAGAGATTGGCAGTCATGGTGCCTAATATTTCTGAGCGTAGATTGGTAGTTCTCTTCATGGAGGGATTGACAGAGCCATTAAGAGGTTGGATCAAAGCTTTTGATCCTCCTTCATTATAGGTAGCTATGAATAAGGTGTGTAGTATGGAGATGGCAGCCCCATTCCATAAATTTAACTCCAAAGGTACTTCTTCATCTAGAGACCATAAGTGCTCCAATGTAGATACAGAGAGACCAGATTTCAACATAGATAAATCAGGTGTAAAGAATGATTCAAAGGCCAATCCAACAACACCACCTTTGGATTGTGAGGCACTTAATGATCTACGCAAGAAGAAGCTTTGCTTCTACTGCAAAGGTCCATATGATATCCATCACGATTGCCCTTTGAGGCCTAAGGGCAAGGTGAATCGTGTGATGTGGGCATATTATGAGGATTCAGATTCAGAGGATTCTAAACATCAGAATAGTTCTAAGGGGGTAGAGGTAGAAGCTTCAGAGCCTAAGGTAGAGGTAGAGTTAGAGCTTCACATACAGGAGGCACGCCTATCCAGCATTCAGTCGAATGAGTCATTCAGACTCCGTGGAGTTTTGGTAGGGTAGAAGGTCATCACCCTTCTTGATACAGGGGCCACACATAATTTCATAGATGCCAAATTTGTGGAGCAGTGTGGACTCACTACCAAATATTTTGAGGGCATCAGAGTTAAGGTAGCTGATGGTCACACTCTTAGGTGTGAGCGTATGATTAGAGACCTCTCATTGCGCTTGAACAACTATGATTTTAAGGCTGATTATTATGTGGTGAACATGGGGGATATAGACTTAGTCTTGGGTATGAAGTGGCTTCATTAATTTGAGGAAGTTACTCTTCATCTCAAGGACATGGAGGTTTGCTTTGATGTTGATGGGAAGATACATATTCTTAAGGCAATACAGGGCAACAGCTTCAGATATATGTTTTTTCATCAAATGGAGAGGCTCATACGAGATGACATGATAGAGTGCGATATCGAGTGCACATTGGCACCAACACAGGAGAGACAGGTGGATGAGTTTTGTCTTGAGGTGAGTTCAATTCTGGAGTTAGCGCATGTGATAGGAACTCAGCTCTCTGCTACAGTCAGGTCACAGGTTAATGATGATATGAGTATGTCTAGCATTCATATTCCAGATTTAGCTATTATTCAGGTAAGGAGTTTACTTGAGTTACCAGTTGATTTTCATTTATGGATTGGATGTTTGGGTGCTTATCTTAGTACTAGAGATGATGTGATGCCATTAGATGAGAGTTGTGATGGACATGGCATGGAGTTCATGTTTATTGATAGTGGTGGAAATCATGACTACATTTGGGATCCAGGGGGAGTGATTGGTTTATCATTCAAAAATTGCTTGAGGGCAAGCAATTTCAAGAGGGGTAGATTGTCATGTCCCCTTTTCAGTTGACATCTTTAGAATGGATGGTTAGCCTATTATGCGACCTTCATAGGCTAATAGGATGGATAGAAGGTCTTGATGGAGATTGGATTGGCTTTGTTTAGCAAAATTTTTCCAGTTGGCTTTTGTTTGGGCTCATTCGGACATATATTGAGGGAGATATTAATATTTGATTGATTTAATCAAATATTAATTATTTGGTCTATTTTTAATTAGAAACCCTAATTCTAATTTAAGAAAACCCTAATTAGGGCAAGCACATCTTTTTGAGGGTATAAGGGTTCTCATGGAGGCCATTATTGATTATGCATTGATTATTGATTTTTGATATTGAAGAATTCTTCTGTGAAGACTGAGCCAAGGGTTCCAGGATTCCATTGTAGTGGAGAATGTCAATTCTTCATTGTGTGAGATTCAGAGGTTGTGAGATATTAGCTAGTTTATTTTCAAATTGAGAGATAGCTTCATACAGAAGTTATCACAAAGGTTTACAGATTTGAGAGATAACTTCACACAGAAGTTATCATAGCATTTCAAGTATTTCTTTATTTAGTTTTTATTTAATAAATTATATAGATAGAGATCTTCTGTATTAGAGCCATATATTTTAGATCAGGGGTTAAAAATAGATAGGTTGTGCTTAATTGGCGGCCGTACGAAGTTCGTACAGGTCCATACTGATCCACACAGTTACCGACATCGGCAGGCAGAGATCCCCAGTGACTGACATCAGCCAACTGAAGACCGACGTTGGTAGAGAAGGACTGATAGAGACCGACGTCGGCAGTATATCGACCGATGCCGGTGACTGTGTGTTCGACACAGTAGGCTGAGACAGAATTTCTAGATTCAAGCTCAATTTCTAGATTTGCCAAAGCCTAGGGTTTTAAGATAGAATATTTCATATTATTTTATTTGTATGATAGAGACTCAATTGTGTAATCATCTAGAAGAACAAGTGATAAGATCTGTAATTTGCCATTGAGAGACTATATTGTGATTTATTTATTTATTTGGAAATTATTTTGGCAGAATTTGTATCTTTGTTCAGAGCTTTATTTTTTCTATATTTCCAATTGGTTGGGGATATTACAGTGGTATCAGAGTTTTTTTTTAAGAGAAAAGGAGCCCCTAAGTAAGGGACATTACAAATTAGATTAGCTCCACAAATTGGCTGATTAAGAAGAGCTATTAAAGATACTTAATAATAAATTCATGAACAAATTAAAATTTTTAAGGAGTTAAATAAGTCTTGAAATAACCTTTCCAATAATTTATAATTCTTAATCAAGTCCTATACCCTATTTTATACTTTAAAAACTACAAATTTGCACTTTTAGAGGTGTCTAAATAGCCTCCATATAATCAGGTACCATGGTCATGGATTCCTCTAAGATGATAACACATTATAAGGGTTAGTTAAGTAATTTATACCTATTTAGATGCATATTTATAAATCTACCTAGTTGATACCTTATCAAGGTCTAAGAGGGGTTTAAGAGTTATTGGGGATCTTAGCAATGGTTCATAGAGATTAGGGCCTAAATATCTGAACCAATTACACTAGATTCATGTTGATAGAACCCTATACCTATATTGAAGTGATTGACTCTCCATGAAAATCATTCATATAGTTTTAAGCATTTGAAAATGATCCTCTTGTGGTAAGCATGCTTTTTGAGTAGTGTGAAGGTGTTTATAGACTAAAAGGGTTAATTGTATGAACTTTCCTAAAACTCAGAGTGACCAAAATGTCCTTAATCATCATTATGACCTCTCCCTTAAAGGATTAAATTATTCTTTCTTCTCAAATAGCTCTCTACCCTACCTTCTAGTGTTAGTACTCTAATGAATGTGTTAGACCAATCTTCTTGCACATATGAATCTTGGTCTTTGGCCCTAACCTAGGATTTTGAGGCACTCCTACATTTTTTTTAACCTAAATATTATCTCATAGGTCCTATTAAGAAATAACATTGGTTGGATAAATCCTACATAAAACCATCAATGTCAACATCTATGCGTATTTACATATATAACTAATCATGGACATCACTATAGATGATTTTTAGAGGTTTATATAGAGGATTTAGGAGCTTTCCCTCCTCTTTAACTTCATAATACACACAAAAACATCTCATTTATCTATTCTTAGGCTCAAACTAGTCCTCTCAAGATTGTTTCATATAGTCTGACCCCTACATGTGTGAACTAGGAAGTTGTCATGGTGCTCAAAAGACTTAAAGAGACTTTAAAGATGATTTTATAGTCAAACAACCACATCTAGATGTGTTTTGGGGAAATAATCAACCATTGGGTCATTTTTAGTGTTTAGGTAAGGTTTAGGATGTGTACCATCTTAATGATGGTTCATAGCATATGGACATCCAAACTATAACCAATTATGTTGAACATATAGTTCATTGATCTCTTCATCTTCCATGAATAGCTTGGGGTCCCATGAAGAGGGTGTGTAGAGAGAAGAGCATTGAAAGGTGCCATTTAGGCTCTCTACTAGCCAATTTAAATATGTTATTTTATTAAGGATCATTCATAAAATTTATCCCCATAATGCCTTCCAATCTTCCATGAATTTTTAGTCTATAGGGGGCCTTAAAATTCCCCAAAGGATCTAGTCTTGAGCCTCTCTATGGTGAAGTGTGTTAACACTTAAATTTACTCTTTGAATTGGCTATGTTTGGGATTTATGGTTTAAGTGATGTTTTGAGGTTACTCTAGCCTTTCCATTCTTTCCTTTGACTTAAAACCAACTTAATAGGGCCTGACACACCCTTCCACATCCTTCATGGCCATAAACCTTATTTTAAGAGCTTGAAGATGCTTCAATATGGTAGTAAGGTCTATGAAAAATCATGAGGTCTATTTACATTGTTCTATCCTCTAGGGTATTTAATGTATCCTAATATGTTTCTTCCCTTTGAGTATGTGTGGAGACATTGACCATCCTCTTTCACTACCTCAAAACCATCTGTGGATTCCAACCTTCCTATAAGCCCTTCAAGATATGGATTCAGTCCTTAGCCCTAAAATTTGACTATCATAAACTAATCTAGGTTTGATACAAAATAATGGATATATCCACTCTTTTTCTATCCCAAATAAACTCATTTATGTCCTTAAATATTCATAAATACCATTTATACTATGTTTGAAGGTCTGGCCATGCCTATAGATACCTCAAACAATCATTTTGCCTAGACTAGCTATAGGTTTCATATTAATTGAGTGGTTAAGCATAAGGGTTCTAAGTGGGATATTATCCTTTGTTTCTTGATATGCCCATGATGGTATTTTTTGATATTTTTGCCTTATAATTCAAATTTCAACCCCATATATTCATAACTTTTGGGTATCATTATTCTAGCTCATTTCTAATTGCTCCCAACATGGTCATACTTTCTTTATCCCATGAGAGTCTTGGAATATTATCAATAATGTCATGATGTGTCATGGTTTTATGATTTAGTCCTTAATTTCATGAGCATATTATAGTCCTTTTGATGTTGTATTGAACACCATAATGTCTTGGAGTGAAATATCAATGTCAAAATACCTAAAAGTCAAGAAATATTTTAGCCTTATTTGAATAATATAATGGTATTTGGTGATATAAAGGTGATTTAAGAAATTATTGAAGGGTATATTATGAGTTTCATGGTACATATAAAGTCCTTTGCCTATGACATGCCTACCCAAGGTCCCTTTAACCCCTTTAAATCCCCTTCATAAGATTATGTCACCTTATAAAACTTTGGAAGGGGGAGATATTTTTATTAATCACATTAAAAGAGGGATTATAGACATCTTATCCATGCCACTTTACCTTCCCACATGTGTTTCATGCTACTTAAGGCCCTTTTATAAGCCACCCACACCTTTTCCTTAACTAAGTGGGCCCCACATGGAAATTTATTGATACTACACTTATAGTGTTTATCCTACTTAAAAATACTTATTTAATGCATTTTTACCTTCATTTCACTCCCATATAGTGTTGAAGAAGTTTAAAACTTGATAAAATAATGAAAATCAAAGGTTTTAAGGGCTTATTCTATACTTGTATGGATTGTAAATAATGTATCATATGACAAGGTATCTAAACATGAAGGTGGTATAAGGTTTGATGTCTATGTAAGATTTAATGAGAAATGGTTCCCATTAAAGCCCAAAATTGGCCTACACATCTTCAACCCTCCTTTACAAACTCAAACTTCCCCTCAGGTTCTTGCTTGTACCATATAGGAGAGAGAAATTTAGGGTCTTATATCTTGGGCATAATAAATAAACTCAACCAAATTCCCATCAAGAGAAATTATCTAAAGATTGGTCTCCCCAAATTTATTAACATTCCTTAAGAAGTTAAGGAATGTGTTTGCACCTCTCATCTACATAGGCCATTTTAAACACAATGGTTTTCATGAAATGTTATCTAGTTTACTCAAGTTGATGAATGATGCTATTAGGAACCCTCCATGGAAATTTAAACATTTTTATCACATGTTTTTACATATAAAAATGAATAATCTTCAAGTTTAATCACTATGTGTAGCCTGCAGGAAGGATTGACCGTATTGACCAATTTTTGGAGTCTTTATCATAGGTTATGAGCTAAATATGAAGAGTTTTAGATTTTATATTATGGTCCTAATGATTTTTTGTTCAAGTTTAATGATTAGTGGTCTCTTACCATCTTAGGAAACTCCAAATGAAGAGGGCATGTGCATAATTCAAATCCAGTATGTGGTAAGCTACATACAATAATCATATCAAAGGCACCTATAGGGTTGATAAGTGACTCAAAGGCATTGAAAAGGTGTTTTAGTGGTGTTGAACACCCTCATGTCATGGTAAACAAGATTTTTCATCTCCTTATTATCCTTAAGAGGCCTAGAAACCACCTTTAAACATACTCAGTCTCCCCTTTTTCAAATTTTAACATCTATTATGAGATTTTAAGGTATTATTATAGTTTAAGGTTTCATGTTTGGATTCCATATATTGTGTTTAGCTTTAAGAAGCTATATTATGGTTTAAGGGTTGGTATGAGGTTCTATAATATATAAGTGATTGGTCTTACAAGGGATTATTGCTTGAAATTTTTTATCCTTATTAAACTACTATCATTCACTCATCCTCACTTTCATTTTACTTTGTATTCCCCTGTTTGCTTGTTCACATTCCATTATCACTATATCCTCATCTCTCTCAACCCACCCATCCCCCCTTCTAGGTCTAGGTTATGGAAATAAACCCTTATATCACCTTTGACCTTCACAAGGAGTGAATCCTTGAGTTTTTAATACCATTTAGTCATGGATAAAATCAATAGGGTGAAACAAGATCTACAGCTAGCATTTAGATGGTTTACTATAGTAGAACATCATAGGAGCATGATTGGGCAAACTCTTTCCAAAGACAAGTAGGTGTTAAGAGAATAAAATAAGAGGAATGTCATGAATTATATTCAAGGTCCCATCATTAGGTGATCATCAAAAGCATCCCTAATCAATATACACCTCAAGATATGCACTTGGACTATGTCAATCCGTATAACACAGGGTCATATGCCTTGGTGATTGAGCTTGAAAAGATAACAAAAGTTTGGATTTCAAGATTTAATGAATAGTGAGAGATTAAAAAATATAATAGGATTTTTAGGAATGAATCATCATCTCATTGATAATCAAGTCCCCACCTCAAAATGGTCATGTAAAAATCTACAACCACTTGATAGACTTTGGTCTTTGTTTGTGAAGGAAGACTTAATAGTGATTTAGTAGAATTTGATTGATGATAAAGAGAAGTTTATATGAGAAATGAAAGTGTAAATGATGATAAATAATCATAATACATGCAATTATGGGATTTTGACCCTCTATAGAAGGCCTAACATAGTAGATGGATAAACCTACAACATCATCACATATAGACATGCAATCATCATGCCTTAGGGAAAGACATAGAAGGTTAGAAAGAGGTTGCACTTCATGAAACTATATGCATGATTATAAGGTATTGAGATAATAAGTTATTTAAATAAATCCTAACACATCAGCATCAAACCTCACTCTTACTTAAAGAGGCCTAATACATGAAATGGATACCTACAACAGTCCCATCACTAGTCTACAATCATTAAGTTAAAAATAGAATAGAGTCAAGTTTTATAATTAAAGGTTAATATTAATGATATTAATATAAATTAAATTCATAAGGATTTTCTTGAAAACAATATTTACCATATATTTTTCATGACACTTTCATGGAGGAGATAAGCCCCTTACTCAACCAAGGATATAAAGGAATACCTACTAGCTAGTCATGTGATTGAGACTAAGCAACCTTTTATAGATTAATAAGGTACCTAATAAATATACAAGAATAATATAAATATAATTAAATATAATTATATGGTTTTAAGCAATAAAAATGGGTCAAAGACATAAAAACCTAGGCCTCAGGGTTTCAGGGCCCTAATTGTGTTGAACCCTAATGGACTATGTGTGTGATATATAGACTTCAAGGTTGAGTAAGAGATAGAAAAAAAGTATGATAAAACACAATATGATAATATAATTAAAGAAAACTTTCAGAATTTCAATAATATATAAAATATTACTCCATATCTCAATCTTCACCCATGTACACAGGCTAACAAGAACACCTATAGGCAGCTAATGAAAGAAAGAAAGAACATGGTTGAATTGGGGAACTATAGGATAGTTATATAAGGTTAAATAAATGTGAAAATATATAAAATAATATAAAAAATTTCCTAAATATCATTACATGAAGTTATTTCTCATTCAAATCATGAAATAAATGTCTGCAAACCTTTAAGGGTCAGACCAATCCTCCCTCCTCCAAACCTTGCATAGGTAAGTTAAGTGCTTAGAAGGGTTAACCAATTCATGAAAGAAAAAATAATTATAATGGAGGATGGATGTAAAAAAAATTAAAACATCTTGATATTTTTTTCCATTAATTCACCCAAAGTGTTCTTAAATACTCAGGGTTCCATGCCAATGTAGTTTGTAGGTAGTATTGGGCATTTTTGAGCTAAACTAGTCATTTAATGATTTTCTAATCCTAGTTAAGCCTAAAAATTTAGAGTATAATTCCATTATGAATATTCAAATACATCCATGTCATTTTATTAGTTATATAAATAGTGGGTATACCCATTTTTTAATCTCAGACCAAGACATGTCTGGGCAATTAGGCTAGAGGCTAAGAAAGCAAAATCAAGTCTTAAGAGGTATACGAGGTAAGTTAGAGCCATTAGAGGGATTTGAACCAATGAAATATGGTTATAGGTCATAAATATCCCTCAAAATGTGTCTAATATCCATAATTAAAACAACTATATTTATGATATCCCTCAAACATAGTCACAAAAGCCTAATTATAGACCTTACCTCCATACCAAAGCTCCTCCATGCTTCTATATAAGGTTATACATCTAAGTGGTAGGATATGAATATGATTGAGAATTTATAGAATAGGATTAAGGTGTAAAATAGTGTGAATAATTTATAACTTACTCAAAAACATTACCCAAAACATCTAACCCTGCACATAGGTTGTTTTAAGACTAACATTGGAAGTTCATCCACTCCACCACATAAGCTTTCAGAGCCAAGGATGCTAGTATCTTTGAGAATAATTAAGGGTATTTTGTGGTGTATAATGATTCAAAATATCATGATATCATGTTTTGGACATAATGTAACTCCTTAAAGCTTAACATGCCCAAAGATTCAGCCTTAGTGGCCTTTACAAGGGGATTCAAAACTGCTAGTATATCAATACATGGGGAACATGAACCAGGTAGCTTAGAGAAGTGGAGTTTTAAAATACTAGTGTATTTAAAATAATATTTCATGGTTAGAGTTATTTTTTCATATATGAATCATATGCATACATAGGTATCTAATTTTTTGTTTTATGTCTCTAATGGCTGACAGGTTTCAACACTTATGCAATTAGGCTTAATAGGCCTAATTAGCCTGATTGGTCACCAATTAAGGTCAATTTGGAATTGGAAGAATAGTGTAATTAGTCAGTGAAAGGTGTCACATTTGGTAACTAACCCTTGAGTATCATTAAATACACATTTCATGGTGGTGATGGATAAATGAGATAGTTTCCTTAACTTTATCAACCTACCTTGGAGAAGTGTGGGATGCTATGTAACTATGGTGACCTAATTCATATTGTAACTAACATAAGAGAGCATGAGGGATTATTTTTATAATTTTAAATCCTTTTACAAGTGTAACTAATGATTCACTCAACTCCCCTACCTATTTTCTAATGCCAACAACTCATTGAAGGATCCACCAAAGAAGTTCAACGCATGGAAAAACTAGAGGGAGAATTATATATCTATTGTAACTATTGTTTTGAGTGGACTTGGTAATTTATGACCCTAATATAAACTATTATGAGAAATTATCCTCTTCTCTCTCATCCCATTCTTCTATATATTTAGGATTCTAAGCCTTGATTTTTATCCCTCAGGCTAGTATGAGGATACTCTACTATAATTTGTATTTATGCACCTTATGAATGATGAATAACACATTTTAAAGCTTATTCATGGTTTAAAATTTGTGTTTTTAGGCTTTTATAATATTTAATAGTGGTATATAATGCCCTCTTTTAGGTCTAAGTACACCTAAGTGCTACCAAATCTTCTTGACAAGTTGTCTAGTGTGTTGAAAGGTGAATAACTTAGTTCTAAAGTGCTAATCAGATTGTAAGTGCCTTAAACTAGGCCTTCTTATCTTGTCCTTCTCACTTTAGTCATTAAATTAACCTCTAGATAAAATATTTATGCTAATAAGTCATTAGAGATAGTCTCTTCATTCTATGTATTACTTGTTAGTGTGTTAAGAGTGCAAGCTTATTAGTGGATAACTAAATTCATGGTGCATCACCACATATTAGAGTAGGTTTCCATTATGAAATTATTTACCATTTCTATCCCAACTATTTATGTGTTATAAAATGCACTAAAATAAATAATCATGGGAGAGAGCCCCTTAAAAAATCTTGAGGGTTTTCCTAACATTAGGTAACCCACATCCTAGGGTCATTCCCATATTTAACTAGGTTTGAGTAGAGGACTTGAACAATTATCTTCTCATTTAGGGTGTAACATAGATATCTAAAAATTTTGGCATGCCTAGTGGGACAACTTTCAAGTGCCTATAAGCATGCTCTAAAGACATTGGAGGATATTTGGAAGTTAAGGACATCAACAACATCATCTTCAACCACTTTTATTAGATTCAATCATCTTTGGAAGGTTTGTAATCACTTTCAAGCTCAGAGGTATCATGGTTTCAATTGTTGTAGAGGTAAGAATTTTTTGGTCATGGTTTTGATTTGATACACATGTTTCATAATGAGCCATGGTAGCCTATGAGGTAGGATTTTACCTTCCACCCCCATATCCACCCTGTCATAGCCCATATCATCAATACATTGATCCTTATCATCCATATAATTCACATCCTCCACATTACCGAGACCATTCACGATACTTTGAGTCTCCTCCACCTCCATGGAAACCTAATAATCCTCATGATAAATCCTATTATCAATGTATTTCCCTTTGAAATCAACCTACACCAAATATCTATTATCTACACTTAGAAATTGAGAGATTAAGAAAATAAAGGGACAAGTTGTAGGAGAGTCTTAGACAACCAAAAAGGGTTGGGTTTCAAGCCATTATTCCTCATCAAAATACCCCTAAAATACCAAAATATATAGCTAAATTGATCACTCCATCTCCATTTCTTTCCTCTAGAATCATAGGATAGTTCTTAGTCCATAATTGTTTGCTCAATGACAAGGCAAATATTTTAATTTTTCCTAAATCGGTGGTAGATAACTTGAACCTGATGTATGAACCTATTTCTAACCTTTGATTTCAATGGAACGTGTCTCCCATGAAGGTATTTGGTCTTTTAAATAATCTTTAACTCACTTTCCATGCCTTCCCCAAACTTTTAGTTGTGCAAGACCTTATTGTAGAAGATTTGTTGCCTCATTTTGCCTTGTTTGTGGCTAATGAATTTATGACTAAGGTTAGAGGATACTTGTTTAAATATTTGTCTCATATAGTGTGCAAAATTGAACATGTTATGGAGGTTAAAACCAATTTTGATTCACTCTCTAAATTTCACATTCATCCTCCTCTTTCGATCACCCTAAAGGTAGACTACCTTTGCCTTCCTTCCCCATGGAAATCCACTTGTGTTTAAGATTTTATGATTTTTAAAGAGCCTAAATAGATCCAAACATGGAAGCCATGATGGACTAAGGACCCAAAATTAATCATTCCTACCCTTGAAAAGGAGGATAAAGAAGGAAGATAAGGTGTCAAAATTGTTTTAAAGAACCTCTAAGTTTCTCCAAACATACCTATTATTCCTCCATATACTATTACTCAAATGCCTACTGCCCCTCTTCACATACCTCCTAAATCCTAAGAGATTAACAAGAAATCATTAAAGATTCCTAATTGGAATGATACCATTGCAAGTATTAGAAAACCTAATTATTCCTACTACCCACCCACCATTTCCTCTCTTTAAGATCACTTAATTTAATCAAAATCAAAATTGGACCATTCAAACATGATGGACAAACTATCAAAGTTGGTAGAGGGAAGGGTAGTCATTCAAGAGATTCATAGTGATATAGTTATAGCTGAGTGTCAAGAATACCTTGGAGAGGACACTTATAGTTTATATGAATAGGTTATTCAAATTGTAACCCCTATGCATTTCAATATATAAGAGAGTAAACTTGAGTAAAACTTGGATGATAAAGGGTAGCTGCAATGTCATAATGATGGAGTTGAGGTAGATGAAATAAAATATGATATTTTTATAAGAGATTAATTATATGATAGAATTAATGATGATTATATTGATATTGAAGTCAAGAATCCATTAGAAGACCAGTGGAAACATTTGTGTTCGGAGTTCTTGAATGAAATGGAATAGCTTGGCAAGGTAGATTTTACTAATATAGTTAAATAATAGGCTAATGTTTCAAATAAGGAAAGCAATACAACTAAATAAATACCAATACAAGAGGATATTATTATTGAATGGGTTGATGAATTTTCACCTTCTATTGGGGATGAAGAGGATAAAAATTTAGTTGATGATCTTGATAAAGTGAAGGAGAGTAATCAGCTTGATGATGTATAGGTGGATGGAAGAGGTAGAAATGAACCTTGTCATTTGTATATTAGCCATGATGATATGTCATTTTGGGAGGAATTAGAAGACTTATACCTAAATTTAGATACCCCACCTTTACACAAATCCAAGATTGAGGAGAAAGAACTTGTCAAGGATGCTTTGATAGTTGATCACTTGATATCAAAAGAGCAAAAATAGTTGCATCCCCTGATTGAAGAGGAGATGAAGGTTATGATGCAACATAGAAAGAGTTGGGAGGATTATTTTTGGGTCTTTGAACCTCATACTCAACCCATTCACCTAATAATGAAGCTAAGTGTTCCATTCACTCTTATAAGTATCCAAGAGAGTGTTAGCTCTGAGAGGAAGTTGTCACCTATTGGTCAAAGTCTGATTACACCTAAATCATCATATGACATATCCACATTAGATTGACATAGTGATTAGAGTAAATTATCATTTGATCTTGGGGGAATGACATCAAAATTTAGGTCAGTTATGTAGTAGTTAGATTCTTTGCCCCAATAAGTGTTTTACATAAGTTTGTAGGTAGTGTTTTGTTATCATTTTCTTTCCCTAGTTTGTCCCCAATTTTTAGGTGTGTTCTTGGTTTTCTTTCCTTGTTTTTGTGTCTTATTTTTGCTATAAATTTTTGAGGTGTCAAAAGTAAAAAGTAGTTTGGCAATCTAAAGAGTCATCATTATATGCTTCTTTGTTTGAGTCTCCTTATCATGACAATGTCTGGATTCCCTTGTCTAGTAGGTGGGTCACCCATCAGAGTCACCATAAATGTTGACATTTAGGTCTCACGGGCCAAATATCAACCCCCTATATTCAAAAATTTTGGGGATCATTATTCTGGCTCATTTTTTATTACTCCCAACATGGTCTTGCCCTATTTATCCCATGAGAGTCTTATAATCCCATCAATAATGTCATGATGTGTTAAGGTATTATGCTTCAATCCTTAATGTTATGAGTGTCTTAGAGTCCTATTGATGTTGTATTGAACATCATAATTTTTTGGAGTGAAATATCATTGTCAAAATGCCTAAATTAAAGGAATGTCTTAGACTTATTTAAATAATATGGTGGTCTTTGGTGTTATAATTGTGCTTCAAGAAATGATTGGAAGGTATATTATGAGTTTCATGCTACATTTAAGGTCATTTGCCTATGAAATACCCACTTAAGGGCCCCTTAACCCCTTCAAACCCCTTTCATAAGCCTATGTCACCCTGTAAAACTTTAGAAGGGGGAGATAATTTGATTAATTAAATTAAAATGGGGCTTAGAGACATTATATCCATGCCACTTTACCTTCCCACATGAATTTCATGCCACTTAAGGCCCTTTTATGAGCCACCCACACCTTTTCCTTAACTAAGTGGGCCCCACATGGTAAGTTATGGACCCTACACTTGACTCCAACATTTTTCTTTCTTATAAATACTTATTTAATGAATGTTTCCCTTCATTTCACCCCCATATAACATTGAATAAGTTTGAAGCTTGAGAAAACAATGAAAATCAAAGGTTTTAAGGGCTTATTATGCACTTGTATAGATTGTTTAGATTATACCATACAACAAGTTATCTAAAGATAAAGGTGATCTTAGGTTTGATGTTTATGCAATATTACATGAGAACTAGTTCACATTCAAGTCCAAAACTAGTTTGCACATCTTTATCCCTCCTTTAAAAGCTCAAATTTCCCCTTAGGTTATTGATTGTACCATATAAGATAGAGAAATTCAGTGTCCCATATCTTAGCCTTAAGAAATAGACTCAACTATATTACCATCAAGAGTAATTTTTTGAATATTGGTTTCCCTAGAATTATGAACCTTAATAATTTAAGGAATGTGTTTTCACCTCTCATTCTTCATAGACCATTTTCACGGTAATGGTTTCCATGAGTTTTGTCTGATTTTTTGAAGTTGACTAATGTTGTTATTTCAAGTCTTATAAGAACCCTCCATGGAAATTTTAACATTTATCTCACACATGTGAGCACATAAAAATGAATAACCTTCAAGTTTATTCACTGTGTGTAGACTGCAAGAAGGATATATTATATTGACCAAGTTTTGGTGTCTTTGTCATGGATATGAGCTAAACATGAAGAGTTTCAAAGTTTCTATTATGTTCCTAAATATTTATTTTTCAAGTTGAATTCTTAATGGTCTCTTACCATCTCAAGAGACCCCACAATAAGAGGGCATATGCATAATGTAAAGTCACTATGTGGCAAGATACATACAATCATCATATCAAAGGCACTTATAGGGTTGATAAGTGACTCAAAGACATTGAAAAGGTGTTTGAGTGGTGATAAACACCCTCATTCCATGGTAAAAAAGCTTCTTCATCTCCTTATTATCATTAATAGGCCTAGAGACCACCTTCTTCACCATTTAACATACTCACTCTCCCCTTTTAAAAATCTTAAGGTCTATTCTAAGATTCTAAGTTATTTTCATAGTTTAAGGTTTCATGTTTGGATTATATATATTATGTTTAGCCTTCAAAAAATCCATTATGGTTCAAGGGTAGGTCTAAGGTTCTCTAATGTAAAAGTGATTGGTATTAAAAGGGAGTCTTACTTGCCATTTCTTATCCTTGCCACACCATTATCATTCACTCATCCTCACTACTATTTTACTATTTATTCCCTTGTTTTTTTGTTCACATTCCCTTATCATTGCATATTCATCTGTCTCCACCCATCCATACTCCCTTATATGTCTAAGTTATGAAAATGAACTCTTATATTCCCTTATATCTTCAAAAAGAGTTAAACCTTGAAGTGTTAAGACCATTTAGCCATGGACCAAATCAATAGGGTGAAATAGGAGCTACATCTATAATTTAGATGGTCTACTGAATTAAAACATCATAGGATCATTACTAGGTAGTTTCTTTCCAAAAACAAGTAGGTGTTAGGAGAATAAACCAAGAGGAATGTCATGAATTCTAGTCAATGAAACATCATTAGGTGATCATAATAAGAATCCATAAGCAACATACACATCAAGAGATGTACCTAGACTATGTCAGTACATACATCATAGGGTCATATGCCTTGGTGATTAAGATTGAAAATATAATAAAGTTTGGATTTCAAGATTGAATGATTTGTGGGAAATAAAAACATATAGCAGGATTGTTAAGAATGAACCATCATCTCATAGATCATCAATTCCCCACCTCACATTGGTCATGTAAGCATCTACAACCATTTGATAGACTTTGGAATTGGTTTGTGAAGGAAGACCTAGCAGTGATTTAGTAGAGTTTGATTGATGATAATGATAAGTTTATATGAGAAATAAAAGTGTTAATGAAGCTCAAGAATCCTAATACATGTGAATATGGGATTTTGACCACCTGAAGAAGGCCTAACATAGTAGAGGGACACACCTACAATATCATCACATACAGATATCCAGTCATCATCTCTTAGGGTAATATATATAATGCTAGTAGGAGGTTGCACTTCATGAAACTATATGGCTGATTATAGGGGATTGAGATACTAAGTGATGTAAATAAACCGTAACACATGAGCATCAAACCTCACTCTCACTTAAAGAGGCCTAATACATGAAATGGATACCTACAATAGTCCCATCACGAGTCTAAAATCATTAAGTTAAGGAATAAATAGATTCAAGTCTTCTAATTGGAGGTAAATATTGATAATATGAATATAAAGTTCAATTCATAAGGACCTTATTGAAAACAAAATTTCCCATAGAGTTTTCATGACACTTGCATGAAGGAGATAAGTCGCTTACTCAACCAAGGATATAAAGGATCACCTACTAACTAGTTATGTAACTAAGACTAAGCAACCTTATAAATATTAATAGGGTACATAATGAAAAGACAATAGGTATATATGTGGAATTAAAGTGCATTCTATGATGTTAATTAATACATAAAAACCCAGGCTTTAGGGTTTTAGGCTCCTAATTGTGTTGAGCCTATATGTGTAATATGTAGACATTAGGGTTGAGTAAAAGATGGAATGAAAATATGAAAAAACCCAAGATGATAATAGAGTTATGAAAAACTTTAATCATTGAAATAATAGAGAAAAATATGAATCCATAACTCCATCTTCACCCAAACACACAGGCTAACAAGAACACCTGCAAGAAAGTAAATAAGGAAAGAAAGAACATGGTTGAGTTGGGGCACTCTAGGATAGTTGTAAAGGGTTGAATCAATGTTAAAATATATAAAATAAGCTAATAAATTTCTGAAATATCATTCCATGAAGTTTCTACTCAGTTAAATCATGGAAGAAATTTCTACAAACCTTTAAGGGTTAAACCAAACCTCCCTCCTCCAAACCCTACATAGGTAAGTTAGGTGCTTAGAAGGGTCAACCAATTCATGAAAGAATATATAATGATAATGGAGAATGTATTTAAGACAAAGTAAAAAATTATGATAGTGTTTTTCCATCAATTCACCCATAGTGGGCTTAAACACTCAAGGTTCTATGCCAACATAGTTTGTAAGTAGTATTAGGTATTTTTGAGCTAAAATAGTCATCTAAGGATATTATAAACCTAGTTAAGCTTTTAAATTTGGAATAAAATACCCTCATGAGTATTAAAATATATCCATGTCATTTCTTTTGTTATAAAAATAGTGGGTTTACCCACTATTTTGTCTTAGACCAAGATATGTCTAGGTAAATAGGCTAGGGGATGAGCAAGCAAAATCAAGTCTTAGGAGCTATAAAAGCTAAGTTAGAGTCATAAAAGGGATTTTAACCATTGAAACATGATAAAATATCCTAAATATCCCTTCAAAGGTGTCTAATAATCAACATTCAGTCAATTATCCTGGTGATAGGCCTCAAACACAATCATAAAGGCCTAATTACAGACCCTACCTCCATATTAAATATCCTCCATGCTTCTATATAAGGTTATAGAAATAAGTTTGGGGGATATGGATATTATTGGGACTTTATATAAGAGGATTCAACTAGAAAAGAGTGGGAAGAAGTCATAACATACCTAGAGCATTACTTGAAACATCTGACCCCACACATAGGCAATTTGAATACTAATTTTGGAAGCTCACCCATTCCACCACATAAGATTTTAGGGCGAAGGATCCTAGTATTTTTTAGGTAACCTTGTGTAATAATAATCCATGGCATACTTGTTGAAATTGGGAGGCTATTTTTTATGAATGAATATTAAGAAGCCAAGCACTCAGAAATGGCATGCAAACTACTCTAAGGTCCCCTTTTGGCACTCATATCTTTGTATAAAATTTGAATGGGAGTTAAAGACATTAAATGAAGTTTATTAGGCCTCTAACCTAGTGATTCATGTAATTTTTTTATATTGGATTCCCATACTATATAAACCATCCTTAAGATTCTTGAGCAGTCATAAACCTCCCTAAAACCCTACGTAGACCCAGTCATGGAAAAATTGATATTTTGATGCCATAACATCCCAAAATGGTTTTAATAACTATTGTAATAGGAATTAAACTTAGGGGGAATATACCTATGGTACTTTACCATATAAACATTATATATAGGCCTAAAAAATAGTCTATTTTTCAAGGTTTTGACTAGACTTAAGGGTATTTGGTTGTGTAAAATGATTACAAATATTGGGATAGCATGTTTGGGACTTAATTAAACTCCTCAAAGCTTAAAATAATCAATTATTCAGCCTTATATGTCTTTTCAAGGGGATTCAAAACTACCAATCTATTAGTGCATGGGGAATATGAACCAGTCAGCTTAGAAAAGTGGAATTTTAAACTCCTAGTGATTTTAAAATCCTATTTCATGGTTTGAGGTATTATTTAAATATGAATAATATGAATAAATAGGTATCTAAGCTTTGTTTCAGGTATATAATGGTTGATAGGTTTCAACACTTAGGTAATTAGGCCTAATAGGCGTAATTGGCCTAATTAATCATGAAAGAAGGTCAAGTTGGTGTTGAAAGATTAGTGGAATGATTCAATGCAAGGTGTTATGTTGGGTAAATAACCCTTGAGGATAATTAAATTCACAATTCATGGTTATGATGGAGAAATGAGATAGTTTCTTTGACTTTGTTAGCCTATTTTGGAGAAGTGTGGACTGCTACATAACTATGGTGGCCTAATTCATCTTGTAACTACCATAAGAGAGGTTGAGTGACTATTTTCATCATGGTGAAGCTTTTGAAAAGTGTAAATTATTATTAAATCATCTCCCCTACCTATTTTTGAATGCAAATAGGTCATTGAAGGATCCACCAAGGAAGTTTAATGCATGGAGGAGCTAGAGGGAGAATTGTATATTTGTTGTAACTATTTTTTTGAGTGTACTTGGTAATTTATGACCCTCTTATCCACTATTATATGACATTATCCTCTTCTCTCTTATCCCATTCTTTTATATATTTAGGCTTCAAAGCCTTGATTTGTATCCCTTAGGCTAGTATGAGGATACTCTACTAGAATTTATACTTATACACATTATGAATGATGAATAGAACATAATTCAGCTTATTCATGGTTTACACTTTGTTTTTTAGGATTTTATTATATTTAATAGTGGTATATCATGCCCTATTTTATTTCTAAGTAAACCTAAGTGTTATCAAATCTTCTTGACAATTTATCTAGTGTGTTAAAAGGTGAATAAGTTAGGTCTAAATTACCAATTAGATTGAAAGTTACTTGAACTAGGCCTTATTGTATTAACCTTCTCATTTTAGTCATTAAATTAACTTTTAGATGAAATATTGATGTTGAGAAGTCATTGGAGATAGTATCTTAGTTCTATGTATTGCTTGTTAGTGTGTTGAGAGTGCAATCTTATGAGTCGATAGTTAAATTCATGATGCATCACCACACATTAGATTAGGTTTCCATTATGAATTTATTTAACCTTTCCATCCCAACTATTTAGGTGTTATAAGAAGCACTAAAATGAACAATCAGAGGAGCTAGCCCCTTAAAAAATTTAAAGGTTTGGCCCAAAATTAGGTAACCCACAGTCTAGGTTCATTCCCATGTTGGACTAGGTTTGAGTAGAGGACTTGAACAATTCTCTTCTCATCTAGGGTACAACCTAGAACTCTAATATTAGTGTTATAAAATCAAGTTATACCCTAATGAAGGTAGATTAATCAGATCTCCTTTAAGCTTAAACTAATGCTAGAATGGTCTAAGGTTGTGGGACACTTGTATCTTTGACCAGACCTGTAAATTATGAGGTTAACTCTTCTGATGTGTGTGTGTGTGTGTGTGTGTGTGTGTGTGTGTGTGTGTGTGTGTGTGTGTGTGTGTGTGTGTGTGTGTGTGTGTGTGTGTGTGTGTGTGTGTGTGTGTGTGTGTGTGTGTGTGTGTGTGTGTGTGTGTGTGTGTGTGTGTGTGTGTGTGTGTGTTTGTGTGTGTGTGTACTTTGCTTAGTTTCCTAAAATCTACTTTACTTTTTGGGATGAAAAGGGTTAGATAGATTACTAAAAAGGGAAATATTATTTTACTTGTTAGCCCAGGTAATTAAAGAAATATTTGTAAACTTACATTGTTAATAAAATATTTAACAATAATATAAAATTGTATTATGTCAAGTTGATTTTAAACAGAAGGGTAAAAGCTTATGATGCTTTTATAGGTCGTTACATGATGCAATCAATTCTCATGAACCAACCAAGATAATAACAAGCCTATTTAACTAATTTACTAACTAAAATAAATAATTAAAGCTATTTTGGATCATATGATCCAACAAACTCCTTGATCCAAAGGGGTATAGAAAATGAATGAACTAGAGAAATAACTTTGACATCATCAAAGAATCCTTGTTGCAACTACAAGTGGTGTATTGTATCTTTGGCATTGACCAAAAACTATGTTGTTCCATAAATTATCCCACCCATATGAGTTGTGGTAGAAAATGGCTAATGAACATGATCAAGGCATGCTCATCTATGGTGATCAACATACCATACTATAGTGAAACATAATCAAGCATGTTGAACTATATCGATCCACATCAGGTCCCACATAGGAACCCATCTAATTGATAAACCCATACTCTGTATGGCACATCTCCCTGATGTCCAAAAAATGTTAATGACCTTTTCTCAATAATGAAGGTGATAACAACCCCTATCAACTTGTATTATCACCAAAAACTAATTAAAGTCTAACCAATGCCTAAATATTCTCCCCCTTTCAGGTGAAAGGTGATAAGACATGCATTGAGAGAAACAAAAACAACTAAATCTATCCATTTCATGTCATGACTATCTAATAGAGAAATCTAAAAATGGAACTGAAAGTAAAAACACAATCTAAAATTATAATTCAAGCATGAACCCAAACTCTGAGTGACTAGTTAACTAGAGAGGGAAATTGTCCTCTATCCTCCAATGGGTCCTCCAACTTCTACTTTTTACTTATATGGTGTCAATCAAAGGTATATTTATACATGTAATGGATTGTATTGTCCCCAAGAGCACAAGCATGAGGTGATGTTATAAAAATTTTCATTTTTAAGGTGTCAATTTTAATCAAAAATTAACCTTTATACATCAATTTTAATAAATTTATTATGAATATCATATAAGGATACTTAAAATTACAAAACAAACCATTCAAATGTATTCAACACCTCCAAAAACCTATATATCACCTAGTCAGATGACTACCTTTAGACAAAATAGTGATTTGTCAAAAAAGTATCATAGTACAAATCACTCAATTACAATTAATAAAAAATTTGAACAAAAGTTATGCTTTGGAGGTTTGAACTCTTAACCTCTTGTAGCAAACAACTTATAAAATGATCTTTACCAATCCATCTACAAGGAATTTTTAAACATGTATGAAATGTTTTTAAATTATTTTACACTTTTCTAAATTTACATAATAATAAAACATAAAGATGTGCATGTAAATTTTTGTTATCAAAACAATTGATATAAAAGGGAAAGTCCTATGATTTACTTCCTTTTTAGTTGGGATCACAAATCTAATGGCACCATTTATTTATATAATTTACTCTTTTCCTTTTAATTCTCAACACATAAAAAAACTAAGCCTGACAATGCTATTATAAATTCTATTTTTTAAATTATTCTCTCTAGAACACAAAAAAAAACTATTTTAAATTGTTCATCGTATAGTATACATATCTGTAATTAGATGTCTTACAGATGCTAAACCTAGAGTTTTATGATTTGTTTTTTATTCTCTATTTTATATTACACCTTAGTTATAATAGATCCAACTACAAGTAATTAAAAAAATGTTATGTAATGGAATTGACCTTATTAGCTATCGTACCAAGCTGTACAATTAATGCAAGCTCTATATTTAAAAAAAAAATATATTCCAATGGTTTATACCCAATGTTTAATCCTCATAGAGAAAAATGAAACATTGTATTTAAGCCTTGAATCACTACAAATGTGTTATAAATTCATGCAATAATAATTTTGGGTGTTTATCAATTTCCAATGTTGGTAGATGGAAAATAATTAATTTAAAAGTATTTAAAATAGAAAATAATAGATTTCTCACTAAGAAGAGGATAAATAATTCTTATATGAGAAAAATCTCTTCAAATATCTAATCCTTATTTTCAAAATCCTAGGCTCTAATACCACTATTGGTTTGGGTAATTGAATAAATATCTATAAACTTATATTACTAATAAAGTATTTGACAATAATATAAAATTGTATTGAGTTGATTTGATTTTAAAAAGAAAAGTAAAAGCTTATAAAGCTTTTATGGGTGGTTATAGGATATAACCAATTCTCATGAACCAACCAAGACAATTACAAGCCTATTTAACTAATTTACTAACTAAAATAAATAATTAAATTTATTTTGGATCATATGACCCAACATTACTAATGGTAATACACCTATATTGCTTGTTCATCCACTCTATTTTACCTCCTTAAACATTGATAAGCAATGAAATCAATGAATTCTACAACTCTAAATAATTATTATGTAATAGTGTTTCATATAAAAGTTTCATCAAGTGATCAAATCATGAGGGAAATGATGGAATAAGTCTGATTCAAGGCACTAACCGGTTAATATTTCCACTGTTAGCTTGAGTTACTTAACATCAAACACTGTATATGACTTGCATAATATGACATACAAGTAAATAGGTGAGATTAGGACCTATTAAGGGAGAAAATACTACCACATGTGCAAATCAAACTAACATAATCACACTAAACCTGTATAAAGGAATCTAAAAATAATCATTTTTATTATCTTGAGAGGTTTACAAAGCTCAATATTGGTAGAGTTTCATCATGCCCAAGAGAGGAGATCCTAAAAATAGGATTGAAATCCTAAATATATATAATATGAGAAGATAACAAGCCAATATATTGGTATAGAGAAGAGAATAAGAATTCAACTAATCATCAACTCAAGTCAAATTGAGTTACAATTTTTAAACAATAGTCCTTGAGACTTATCTTTGTGTCTAGTGTCTTGCATGCTGATTTCAAAATGTCTTTGGCATTGAAAACAAGGTGGTGGGACCTCTTTATATTATTCAAGATACTTTTCTATCATGTTATGCCATATATTTATTTGAAAACTCCACTTGAGGTGAGTTGACTCATGTATTGGAATTCAAGATGAGTTATGCATGTGTTTAAAGTAGTTGAAGGCCAATTAACTCATCATAAGGATCAATTAAGTATGTAGTTGACATCAAGGATCAGTTATGCATTATTTGGATAATATTTATGTAATTATAACTCCACATTAGATATCATATAGAATTTTATATGCCATTCTTTTTTCACTTAATTAAATAAATATGTTTACTAGGCCAATTATGCTTAGTAGCCTAACCTTTTGTGCTTTATGGCCATTAAATCTAGCATAAAATGTTAAAAACCTAAAAATATGATGAATTCAAGAAATTAACCATTTCCTTATATCATGAAATGAGTCTTCCTTGACAAGCAACACCTATAAATTAGTCAAACTAGTTGACTTCATTAGATTTTGCTTTAGACTAGCTATTTTGAATGAGCTCCCATGGGTAATTTTAGGCATATTTATGATCATCTGATGATTTTAGGAGGAATAAGAAGTGTCAAGCTTTGATCATTAATTATTTAAATTTCTATAAAATACCTTGTACCTCTTCTTTTGTGCTTTTTTCTCACATAATCCTATTTTCTACCATATCTATACAAAATCAATACAACCAATGGTCATGGACATGAATCTCTCATAGTGTACTTGATTATCTTAGTGTTAGTTAAGAGTTTTCAATGATTTTAATTACATAATTACCCAATTCTTCACAAATAGGTTTATAGTATGGCTTTACAAGGGTTTAAGAGTGCTCTAGGTTCTTAATGATTATTCATAAAGCTTGGGATTTGAATGCCTAAACCAATACTACAAAATGTTATTGTATTAGGCCCTATAACTCCCCCAAATTCCTAATCTTCCCATAAAAAATATGTGTATTAGGGTGAACATGTGAAGTCTCCTCTCAGAGTGGAAAAGAATCTTTCTAGGCAGTGTCTAGTGTTCTTGGGCCAATATGATCACTTTTATGCTTCCCCTATGGCTTAAATCTAGAATACATCTCTCTTAGGACCTGATGGTGATTTTCATGGTTTTTTTAATTGTCTTCATGACCTTGATTTATCTCCTTCTACCCCTTCTTGATGGCATTGTCTAATGATGTCAAGAACAAGCATAGGTGTGTTCATAGTTTATTTAATATCTTGACTTTATGATGAGTTAAAAGGATCTTATATAATGTATTAGATCTAAAAAACCTTTATAAGATTCTCTAAATTCATGATATGGGCTTGATCAAGCCATTCTACTTCACCCTACATATAAACAACTCCATATCTTGACCCGTAGACCTATCTACCTATGGAAATGAACTAAATGAATTTTATTAATGCTATGTAAGTGTTTTTTATGGATTTCAAAACCCCATCTTGCTTCTCAAATCCTTTTAATTTGCAATTACCCTTTATTTTATTACTTTCAATCTTAAAATTACCTTATTTAGCTTAGTCCATCTAATAAAGGTACTGCACCTACCAACTAACTAGTCATGGAGGTGTTAGGGGAGTTTATAAGACCTTAGAGTTCATTTTATAGCTCAAAATCAACAACTAGATGTATATTTTAGCTTTTTTAATCCATTGGGTAGTTATGAGGGTGTTTCAAGGGTTTAAAAGGTTCAGATATTTTTAATGATTATTCATAATGTATAGACCTCTGATGGGAAAGAAAATTCCATTAAAATTTATTATATTGAGCCTGTCATTAAACATTATTAGTAGGAGCTCCCATGCAAAAGCTACATTAAGTTCTTTATGTGGTTAAAATGTTCTTTGAGTGGCTATGGAGAACTGTGTAGGTAGGAATAATCTTGAGGAGTCTATAAAAATAAGTTTCATATAAATTTATTCAATCCAAAATATCCTAAAATATTACAATAACCTTGAAGACTATCTCAATACCCACCATGAAAGAGCTTAAAATGTGACTGTGTGTCTCAGGGTTTTGGTGTTTGTTATCCTATTCTAGGACTCAAGGGCATGGTTTGCATTTATTTTTTAGTGTGATAACCCTAAATATATATTTTTAATATTTAAAATCACTCTTTTATTATCATCAAACACTCTAATTAATTTAAAACCCTCTACCACACCTATAAACACTTCAAAAAGTTTGCTTGCTTGCTTTATGACTGTTAATAGATAGGGGGTCGACTGTGTCAAAATAGTGAATATTTACCTTCCTAATTTGACCTCAAAAAGATTATATATAGGTATAGGAACTCATGAGTACCAACCCTACCAATTTTCATGCTTATCTCAATCATATTGTGTCATGTAGATGGATTTTCCTAATATTTACCAGTAGGTTGCCTGTATTTAAAGTCTTAAGACTAAGTTTATCTCTTTTTCACCTTGATTTATGCTTGATTATGATGAATATGTTTTTTATATTCCATTAAAATTCCTCTTTAAGTGGTCTCATCTTCCATTGGTTACCTTGTATACTTATGTAAACCTATCATCATACCATGCTTTTCAAGGAACCTCATTATAACTATGTATAAACACTATTGTAGATGATCCTTAGGAAATTTGAAATGTTTGGTATTAATTCCTTAATATTTTAGTGATTTTAGACCTCATAATATACCTAAAACCTTGTATTATCTCTTTTTTGGTGTATTTTCTCTTCAAATAATGTTCTTAGGCTCTTACACAATCTAAATCTATACAACAAACCTATATAGTACTTTCATGAGTTGATAGTACTTTACTAGTCTTGACCAAGGTTTAATATTTAATTTTTATATTTTATTAGGGATAATATCTCACATGATTCATTATTAAGTGTATGGTCTTGATTTTGTAATTTAGGGCATATAAGTGTGTTAATGCCATTACCACCTAGTATGGTTGTTTGTGGGTATTCTTTACTATTTAACCTTGATTATGTGATTGTTTAAAGCACTCATATTTATATGGTTCATGATTAGTTAATATATCCTTTATATATTTAAATATTATATTTAAATTTAAATCCCATCATATACCACTGTGCCCTCATCCTTCATGAGTTTGAAGATATACCTATGTACTTATGGTTATAAGTGTTGATTTTCATGGTGAATGACTAAGTCTTTATATATACTTTGATCCTCATGACTTGATACACCCTTGAATATATTTTAATAGATTATTAAAACATATATGAACTTCATTTATCCTAAAATCATATCAATATTCTTCTTGACAACCTTTATGTACTAAGATTGCACATCTTAAGAAACCCTCAAACCTATTATAGGTGTTGATTTCAAGAGAACCTATCTAAGTTTGGTATTTATAGAGGTGTGTCTTTGATTCAAAATTTATATCCATATATTTATAAAAAACTATCTCATTCATACCATACCACCATCTCCTTCATCTTGAAAATAGACTCCTCTCACTATAATCTTAATTATGCATGATGTCATGTCCCTCTATGAATTATAGTAGGGTTTATGGATACTTGGAGAGCTTGAAAAAACTAAAAGGTTTCCATGATTATTCATATAGTCATGATATGATCTAAATTAGTTTAAAACACTTTAATTTAAGGTCAAACCTCCTTGAAATCCTCTTTCATGGCATTGTCTACCTTCTTGAAAACAAACCTTATGACTATGTCCTTATTTGAGATGTATGTAGGCTACCTTCTTATGTTTGCTAATCTATTCAAGACCATTGGATTTGTATCTATTGAGATATCTCATTAGGTTATAAAATTCCTACTGATCATGTATTTTATAGTCTAGTTAGCCTCTAAGAACCTAAATAGGCCTTAAGACTATCAAGACACTTATTTTTTATAGGTTTTGACCTGAATGCATGCTTTTAGGTGTCCTAAAAGACACTTTACTACAATATAATAGATATTTTATTGAATTTATGTGATTAATTAATTCAATCATAGGTTAATAAATCCCCATTTATTATTTTCATTTTCACTCATATATTTATGCCATGATGCCAACCTCCAAAAAGATAGTGTCCTTTCTCAACTATAGGTAACTATGCTTGTAAAGACTGTAGGTGAATTTTGCCTTGGAGAGATCACCAAACATAAAAAATAAACTTAATCCTAATTCAAATATCATATATTAAGGATATATTTCAATCAAGGATCTTCAAGGATGTATATTTCATTCCTTATTTTGTACTTTCATGAAAACTCATGACTATACTTCTAATTTGTTGTAGGTGATCATTTTACTTTAGTTTAGCAAAGTCTCAAGGTTTGCATTTATTCATTCATATACATTAGAGTATACACCCTTTTTTACTTATTATGATAGTGGACACATTAATTGGAAGAGGATATAAAGGTCGTGAGATGATCATGGATGATG
The DNA here is from genome assembly GCA_037957365.1 of Torreya grandis. NCBI lineage: Eukaryota > Viridiplantae > Streptophyta > Pinopsida > Cupressales > Taxaceae > Torreya > Torreya grandis. Next base: position 172,939 of record JARHVA010002164.1, read on the forward strand.
GAGAACATATGAAACTAAGGTGAAAATGGAGATTTACAATAGTGTAAAGATAATGATAAAATAGTGAAAGATAATGATATGGGATGGCATGATAGAGGTGAAAAAAGGGCATGAAAAGTGTATATCAAGATAATTTTTAAGGTCTTATTAAAATATATGAATATCCTCCATAATACATATCAATTTGAAGGCTCTTAAAGGAGTTATTCTTAGTGTAAAAAAAACATAGGACTCTACTAAAACCTTAACATATGCTAAGAAACCTTAAACATTGATCAATTGAGACTCCAATGGGGATGTTGAGATAATATGAAAGGATTAATTACTATTAATCTTCATGAAATTTTTATAACATTATGAGAGGACATATAAACATGAATGAAACCCCTAAAATCAAGAAACCAACAATTCTTGAAAATTCTTCTCTCCTAAATAGTATAACTCCCTTTACATGCTTGTAAACTAAATATTTACACTATTATGTGTTATTTATATTTGAATAACAATATTTTTTTTGAAATATAACTAATAAATTACATGAAAATTAAATTATGTTCTTGAGAATCTCTAAAATCTTTAATTTTTTTGCCATGATGCCTTGATGAAGAGAAAAATAGAAAATTGATTGCCTGATTGGATGAAGGAGACATGATGAGTGCCTTAAATTAAAAGGGATTGATTATGAAGTATATAAGACCAAATTTAAAACAGATTTCCATATCTATAATCTCCTTTAGACTACTCTTTATGACTAAAATTGAATACCTATATTTTCTCTCTCATGGTCATACCACCTGCAAACTTGAAGAGCTCTCACTATGTGAAAATAAGCTAGATGACTAGAGGGAACTGATTTTGAGCCTATATGGAATCATTTTTACTTAAAATTATTTTAGAACCCATGAAATATCCTCATATTCATTATTTTGACCTTTATTGTATGGAATAGGCCGTATAATTCTGTACCTTGAATGCAAAATACATGAAATAGCCTTTTCTTTACCTTTTCTTCTAACTTAAGACTTGAAACCACAACTTTAAGACATGAAGGGAATGACCACTAGTCATTAAGGATATAATAAAAATAAAAAGGATTTTTTACATCTTTATTTGGCCAAATTTATCATGTGTGAGTCTTTTGGAGGCCTTTATATGCTTAAACTTGCATGAAATGACACTTTTCAAAGTATAAAACTTTAGAACTAAGGTAATTACATGAATATGAAAGTATTCAAAGGAATTATGAGTGATTTTATGGATTTTTGACACCAAATTTAAAATTTAAAGTCAAAAAATTGTCCTTTTAACCAAAATACACATATGTGACCACCATCTAGAGGCTTGTAATAATTCTAAGAAAAGCTTAAAATTATATGGGTTGGTATTTGGCCTTGATAGGCTAAATTACAAATAGGTAGGATTTCAATCATGTGTTTTATGTCTAGGGATATTATTATATGGTGTTTTTCCAACCTACTTTCCTCTTACATCTCTTACCCTTCTTAGGCTTAGGGCTTATGCCTATGAGGGCCTATATTACCTTTAAGAATATGTATGACATCCTTTCCCCCATTTGGATATGATGATCACAAAAATTTAAACCTTACTTCTCCTTGTATGAGTTTTGCATCTTACCACAATCAAGATGTGGTTCTCCATATGCATCAATAATGTTATATGCATTCATCTACCTACATTAACTATATATAGGGTTCTGTGGGATATTTTTATGAGAGAGTAGGGTGTTTGGGAGTCATTTGGAAACTAAAGTTATATTATCTCACATTTTACTTCATATATTAGAGGTATTCATTCTCTTGTCTATACCATTTCCTATTCTTAGTCTTACACATAACGTTCTTGGATACTCCTATACAATAGGCTCAAATGACTGGTTGTAGGTGGTTATTGGCTTCTAAAAATAATTTTTGACCCATATAGACCTATCCTACATGATCTCATATTATTGAGGGTTAAAAGGGGCATCTAGGTCTATTTACATGGTTTAAACTTAGAATTAAGGGTGGATGGGTGGATAAGGATGACTATGGAGTGATCTGGGGGTTTGAACATGAAACACATGTTTAGAACACAATGTAATGGTAGAGAAAAAAGTATGACATGAAATGGAGTATGGAAACCCTTCCAATACAAATGATAGGAATATTTAAGACCATAACACAAATACCTAAGCAAACATAACACTTTTGAGGTAGAAAAAGGGGACATACAATCAAAAAGTGAAACCTAGGAATCTTCAAGAAACCTTAATATTGGCTAACAAACCTTAATCTTTGTTAAACTGATTGTGTGAGATTTGGAGGCAAGGAGGGAGGTTTTTTAGTCTTGTGAGGCTATCATGGAAGTTAGGAGACCTTATCTCAAGGACATTATGATGACATATTATGACTCCAACACCTCATTTCATACTATTGATTATGCTTGAAGATTTTGAGGGCAACATTTAAAAACCTACAGTCTCCTTCATAGTGAAACTAAAATCAATATGTATACCCCTTCTTTGAAGACACTCTAAGGGAATAAGAGACTGATGGATCTCAAACATGAGTAAAGAGGTATGAGAAAGGTTGAGATACTCAACCAACCTCTCAATATAGTCAACTTATTTTGATGAGATCACTCAACACTTTGCTCATTACCCAAACTTGTATACAGACTACATACACTTAAAATATAGAGGTTTTTTTGTATCATAATATCACAAATGTGAGCTAAATGCTGAACATGCCATGAGATATTCCTTTAAGACCTAAAGAAACATGATCAATTATTGGATTGGTTAGACAAGCTAAAAACCCATCAAAACCATTTTGTTCTATTTAGCGTGTGTAGATATGGATGATGTTCAAATTGATTAAGTTCTTAAAGAATTTTCATATATCTCAAGAGACCAATCCAAAAATAAATGCCCATGATTAAAAGCTGACCAATTTTACTTCCTTTGGTTAAAAACTTAAGTCTTCATTCTCTCTCCTCTATATGGTCTAAGCACAAACTTGAAGTGCTATCTAAGCCTACCAATGAGATTAAGGGGAAGGTAGGTCATTTTTGAGCTCTCTAAGCACTAAAAATCTTTGTTTTCCTCCTCACTTGCCATTACTAACTTCCCTTTATAGATCCCTAATCCCACCTGAGTTAGACCATGCTTTATGGATCCATACAATTTGGAAGACCTCTAAATCCTATATTTTCTCTTGTTTCATACCAAAATACATTATTATTAGGTATGATGGAGGTAAATTAGGATTTATGTGATGATTTTAAGTCTATGGTATGAATTAGGGAAGTTGAAAAGTCAAAAATTGGCACGTGTAGAGCCCATTAGGGAGGATTTAAGCATTTACCATGGTGGAAATGGATTTAATGGTGTATAAAAAACTTTAGTAATCTCTTGATGAAGCTCATAATGTCTATTTAAGGTGTTTAAGGTATCTTATTGGCCCATCAAGGTCAAACTAGGCCTCATTATGATCAAAAATATTATTTTTGGTACACACAGACCTTAAAGAGGCATATTAAATGAATATCATTCTAATATCTATTAAGATACCTTTGTGACCTATAAAATATCTCAATTTTAACCCAAAAAAAACTCATGATGTTATTTAAATAATTAAAATGAGTATACCTTATATGATTGGGTAGATTAGAGATATTTCATGGTTCTTCATTAGACTGCCTTGTCAACTCACCTTCACCATGGCATTTTTTGGATGTTGAAGCTTAATAAAACTAACCAAGGACATTTTTTTATATTTAAACATATTGAAATCATGTGAAACAATTTTTAACATATGTGAGGATAAATATCAAGCATCATAGCACTTGAGTAGATAATGATCTTATTTAAATAATCCAATCTCACAATGATGAGTGATAACTATGAGGACTAATGATTTAGATTAGGACTCAAGGACTTGAGGTTGACCTCTTTCTAGTTCTGAGACTATAAAGTGGTCAAAACATACCACTTTTTAGGTACCTTATCATATCTTGAAGCTTGCTTTCTAAAGGTGTATAGTTGGTTATGATTTATTCATCATTCGAGACCAAAAATCCCCCTTTATTTTTCTTCAAGTATTGATCCAAGTGATCACATAACCCTTTGAATCTAATTATCATGGTTACCTTTATTTCCATGTCATATTCCATGGCCCTTGTTATCCATCCTGCTCTCTTTTCACTTATGTCTTTGTTCAACAAGAACTCTTTGATGATAGGATGGTCAACCAACACATGGATCTTGTTGTCAGATAGAATTTTCCTAAATGTTTTGAGACATATGATTATGGAGATCATATATTTCTCGATAAATGTGTACCATGTTTCATACTATTGCAAGCCTTGGCTACAAAATGCTATTGGTTACTCCAAACCTTTTTTATTTTATTACATCAATATTCATAAAATTGTACCAACATTATAATATACATTAAACACAAAATCCTTGTAAAAATTAGGATTGATAAGAGTGGGAGCGCTATCAATTACTTCTTTGATTTCTTGAAATTTTTTCATACCTTTCTTATTCTACGTAAAATTCTAATTTTTCTTAGCATAGTTGTAAGGGGCCCTGAAAAAATTACAAAATTATATATATACCTTATTATAAAGTTAATCTTTCCAAGGAAAACTTTTTAATTATTTATTATTCTTAGACAAGGATAATTTAATAATATAATCTATTCTTTATGGATCAATACTCAAACCATGCTTACAAACAACATGACCAAGGAGTTTAGCTTATTATATTGAAAACACACACTTATTTGGGCTAAGTGACACCCCATATTTCCTACATCTCTCAAATACCTATCTAAGATGAAATATGTGATCACTTGAATTTTTTGCAAAAACTATAACATAATCCAAATACACATGAACAAACTTATTTATCAAACCTTGAAAGGGCATATCCATGTATCTTTGGAATGTTAGTCCTACATTGGACAACCCAAATGGCATTTTTTGGTACACAAAGGTACCCCATTTAGTGGCTAATTCTATTTTGAATTGATCTTATTCCTTCACAAGTATTTTTATATACCCACTATACCCATCTAACAATGATAACCTTTCTAAACTAGCCACTAATAGTAGTATTTGTTCTATTGATGATAAGAGATAATGGTCCTTGAGTGAGGCCTTGTTTAAGTCATGAAAGCCCACACACATTATGATTTATCCATTATTATTCATCATAGAACCAAGGTTATCCAAATAATTTTAATGCTTGATATGAAAGGTGATAGCTAATTCAATCAACTTGTGAAGATTTGTTCTCATTAAAGGTTCCAACTTTGGGTTGATTGGTCTTTATTTTTTCTCACCAATATTGTATCTTACACTAATTAAATGGTGTGTTAAGATAATATAAGATTAAAATATTTTAAATAATTTTAATCCCATGAAAAAACATTAATAAACTCTCCACATAAATCAACAAAAGATTATTTTTTAGGTTGAGAGCATACTTTGCCAAGTTTGGCAGCTTTCCCATTGACTATGTCAATGCTTGCACAATGTATTTATTTAGTAGACAAAGGATAGTTATCCATTATTACTTTATAATACCTAATAAAAATATTCTAAAGTTTGAAAAGACCCTTTGGTAAATTTTTATACTTGAGATGAACTATTTGATCAATATATTGTTGTAAAATTTTTGACTAATTTCTAGAAGAAATTTTAGCCTCTTCTTGTATGAAACGAATAACTTGATCATCATCATCAAAGACTTTACAGTTCAAATTATTATAAATAATATAGGGTATTATCAAAATATTTATGTATGGATGAGTTTTGTCATTCTTTACATCATCTATAATGTCAAACTTGGCTCCAATTGTAGCCAACCTATCTGCATGCTTATTTCCCTCTTTAGGCACTCCTTATATGTCAAATGAAACAAATTACTCTAGAAGATATCATACCCTATTTTTGTATGATTTTATAAATGTATTTTACACATATTCAACCCTCTTATTTGATTTACCACAAGCTCACTATCTCCAAATGCCTCTATGAGGTTAGCTCCCATCTTTCTAGCCCATTACAAACCATGAACTAAGGCCTCATATTCTACCACATTGTTTTAACATTCAAACTAAATTATTTTAGTATAACAATACATTTTTTTTAGGGTTAAATTATATTGATATGATCCCTTTTACCATTTTTACTTTTTGATCCATCAAAAAAACATTTCCATAAACCATCATTTAGTTCACCTTCTTTGTATAGAGCTAGAATTTGTGCACCATCCTCATGTAAACAATAAACACCAAGTCCTTCCTCTATCATATTTTATGTATCATGATCATGAATATTATTATCCCATTCATCAAGAAAAAAATTAGTAATTCCATCAAAATATGAGTTTACTTAATCTTCATTTGTTTTCCTTCATCTAAGATGACACAATTAGTATTAACAATACTAGGAATGTATGGTTCTAGATGAAAATGATCAATATGATCTGAATAAATTGAACCTTTAGTTTCATAACTTGTTATAAACATGAGGTATGACAAATCATATTTAATATACCCACCTATATTTGAATTTAAGTCACGTGATAAGAAAATAGAAAAGTATGGAGGAAGATCCACCACTACTACATCTTGTTGAATGGACATATTTGGGCAAGCATGAAGTGTTAATTTTATATTATTGATTATATACACTATATTATATGAAGAGCCATAAAGTTTTAAGACACATTTTGTTTTTTTATTGTACACCAAACCCAACTTATCTACAATTTGTTTTGGCATCATTGTGTTATTTTTTCCACTATCAACCATGCAACTATGAACTAGTGTGTTGTCAAAAATTAAGGAAAGATATAAATGAGGTGTCTTACTTGGTTTATTATCATATTTTATGGTTTTTATCACTTTATATACCTACTATAATTATTGATTCTCTTATTAATCTAAATTTTTTAGAACCACACTTTCCTTCTCTATTGGTTTTGTAGATAAGCTAAAGCCTGGAAGCTTATGGATAAGGGTATCCTTTTATCCTAGGATGGCCAATTAATCCCACATGGTCATTAAGAATTTATATTTATTCATATTATCTATTATATTTAATGAGGAGCCTCTAATATTTGGTTTCACCTTTGGAGCAATAGGACACTCTTGTACTTGAGGCACTTGGTGAAGCTTGATTGCTTTAACATGTTATTTTTTATAAGATAAAGGGGGAAAAATGTGATCATTAGTACCTTTAAAAATAATATTAGGAACATTTTAAGCATTTATTACATCTTGGATCTCATCTATAGCCCTTCTTTTGGATCTTGGAATGGCTGCAAAAAAGTTGTCTGGTTTTCTAGTCTCACCAACCAGATTTACTACAACATGATCACAAACTTGCCAATTCACCAAGGTTACATTTAGTTGTGCTTTTCCATGATTCACATCCCCTTTTTTCATCATATCTTCATTTTTTTGGCCTCTTTGAATAAAATTTTTCTCTTGTGTCATTTAAAAAATACCATATTTTGTGCTAGTAGATCTTATTTTTCACATCATTGGTATTATAAGGATGAAAAATTGAATATTGAATAAATTTATTTTATACTGGTACAAGGGCCTTAGTTGTGGAAGGATCATTATTATCAAATTTATCATATGGTTTGGCTAGTGTTATGACTCCTTGAGCTTAGTATGGATGTCTATTATCTCTAAATCCCTGGTACGGAGGTATTTGATCTCTATATGGATAATATGTGGGTTTATTAGGTGGTTAATATGGTCTATTGGCTTGATATTGTTGCCTTTTCAATTGAACTATCTCATTACCAAAATATTGTATCATATATTTTAGCTCACCAAGCTCACTAGATTGACTATGAGGGGTTGGAATTTGGGCTATTGATAGATATTAAGCAGGTGGAATAAGCTATGTTTCTATAAAAATATAATTAAAGGCCTAGGTAGAAGTTTACCATATTGAATTAGACTATTTTTAGCTCTAATGGCAACTTCATAAGCATATTGGAGTGTCCTACCACCCATGGACTAAATCATAACTAAAATATTAGAATTCAAGGCTCTTAAAGAGTATAGGAAATCATAATTAAGAGATGTCCTTATAATAAGAGGTATTCTATTCCATGTTTTCTTAAATCTAAGATTTAAATCAATCATAAATTCATATGGTGCTCTCTTGTTGGTAGTGATTTTCCCAATAAGGGATAAATGGTCTAATTTATCTTCAAATTATCTACATAATACTACACCTAAATCATCCCAACTAGAAATGGAGTTTAAGTAAAGGTTAATATACCATTGATATTCTTTTCCATTGTAGGATACAACAAGTAAATAGATGGAAACATTCTCTTGAGTAACATGGTGTAATGAACATGAGTTGACCACATCTTTGATATGTTCTATGGGTGTAGTTTGATATTCACCTATAAAATATGGTAGGATTTTGAGGGTTGAGGATGGTATATCATCATATTGGCCCAAATTGAGAGGGATTACATCATTAAAAGGAAAAAATAATTGGTTCTTAGGGACATCCATGTTGATAATGGGATTTGAATATGAAGTGGTTTGCACAATAGGTTAATTTGGTGACTGAAATTACATTGTAAGATATGGACTTGATCTTAAAAGACTTATTATTTTATTTGAATGATTAGATAATTCAATAAAATTGATTTCTATTCCTCTACTTTTAGACCTTTTAGTGATCTTAGGTATGAAACTGGTATTTTTATGCTACTAAAAATATCTTTTCCTAGCTTTAATCTGTGTCCCACCAGGTGTGCCAAAAATTGTAATCACTTAGAGGTTCACCCTTACAAGAACGTGTGCTTGTTCTCCCTCCTATTGAAATAATGGAAACTCTCCAAGGTGTGGGTTACATTTTATTAGATATATTATATAGAAGAAGGTCTAGTTCCCTTTGGTAAGCTTACTTCTCTCTAAACTTTCTATTTTGGTGATTTCTTGAATAAGAAAAGGGTAAAAGGAGGAATACTCAAGCTGAAGTTGAACATGAAAACATAAAATTTGGGGTGATACACCAATGTCAAGGTAAATTACTCCTATACTTGAAACACTTTGGAAGATAAATAACTTGCACACATTCACTTCATTCTTCTAACTATTACATCATTATTTCATACAAAGGTCTTGACAAACACTCACACTATCTTGGAAGGAATGAACATTGGTTGAATTCACTTCTAGATTAGGTAGAAATAAGACTTAGACACTTGATATGAATTGAAATAATTCTGATATGATTCATAAAGGTGAAAAATTTAGACATAAATGTAGTAAAATTAGTCACTCACTAAGTTACATCAATGAATTTTAAGCATACACTTCATGAGCAACCTGAAGTAGAGGAAAAATTATCTTTTTATTACTTCAAAGGTGATGTAGTAAAAATTTTGGTAGAGTTTATATATATATATAAGAATAATATAATAATATTATCTAAAAAATTAAAATACATATAGAAAATGAAGAAAGGAGAGAGGTGACAAAGCTTCCTTAAACTAGAGATGAGTCATCATCCTAGTCATCCTTCACTTTTCATTCAACTCAACATTTAATTAAACCACCAACTTCCAAATTAATATATAGTTCATCTATATTTAAACTTTATTCTCTTATAATATGGTGTAGGATAGAGAGATTAACATGTTTAAATGTTTTTAAAAAGTCAAATGTTCTCATGCATGTTTTGACAGTCTTCAATCCTGCAGAGATCTTGATCATGTTTGGTTAAATCCTTTTGATATTCAATTAAATTTTTTTGATTAGATTATTAAATCTCCTTGGGAATCTTCATATATCTAGTGAGTACCTAATTTATCTTACTTTCATCTTGGAGTTTGAATTCAACTATATTCTTTGTATATTGCTTGCATGTTTCTCTCTCTCTCAACCTCCTCAAATTACTCCAAGGTGGTGTATTAGGAGAGAGATTGCATGTTTTTTATTTAAGGAGTCTCATCAATGAAAATATTTCTAATTGACTTTATCAATTATTTAATTGAACTTATCCATTTTTGCATGTTGCTTCTCCACCTTTCTAGGGTTGATTGAAAGCTTCCTCTTATTTACTTGACTTTTTTCCAAAATTAGCTCAAATGGGGCATAAAAGGATAGAAATATTGCATGTTTATTTTTTATTTCTATTCATAAAATATTCTTTCTAATATTTTATTTTATGATGGATAACCATACCTTTCCATACTTGTCCTTGAATATGCTCATCTTTTATGGTTTGACAAGCTTGTTGAATACACAATGAGAACCTATAACTTTATGAATTTGTAATATTTGAATATACAAGGAGTATAAAGTTATTATAACATCATAAACATGGTGTCACATACATTTTAAAAAAATTAGCACCAAAATCCACATATAACTTCAAAAAATGCTCTTTTGTGTTATCTAAGCCTCAAAAAACCCTAATTTGGACTTGGGGGTCTAAAATAAGTTCTAGGTCTCTATTAGAAATATAGATAACACATATTTAAGGATGATTTATTAGTATCTCCTTTTCACCTAGATTAGCTTTGTAATGATCTAAGGTGTGGGACACTTGAACTCATATCAGACCTCTAGATTATGAGGCTAACTCCTCTGATGTATCACTTTGATCTATTTACTAAAACCTATTGTGCTTTGTGATTTTTGGGATGAAAAGGGTTATAAGGATTAATAAAAGGTAAATATATTATATTGATGGTGATACACATGTATTTTTGGTTCATCCACTTGATTTGAGCTCTTACAACACTTATAAGCAAAGCAATGATTGAATTTACAACTCCAAATGACTCCTATGAAATAGTATTTCACATAGAGGTTTCATAAAGTGACCAAAGCATGAGGGAATTAATGGAATAATAATTATTCAAATAAATAACTAGTCAATATATCCATTTTTATCTTAGGTATTCAACATCAAACATTAAATATGATCTGCATAAGATGACATATTAGTAACTAGGTGAGATCAGGACTTGCCAAGGGAGAAAATACTAATATATGTGCAAATAAAACCAATATAAAACATTATACCAAAATATTAGAATCTAAAAATATTCATTTTTTTTATCTCAAAAGGTTACAAAGCTCAATCTTGGTAGAGTTTAATCATGCCCAACAGAGGGATCCTAAAAATTGGCTTGAAAGCCTAAATATATATAAGATAGAAGAATCTCTAGCCAATGTGGCATAGAGGTGAGAAGGAAAAGTCAAATAGAATTAAATCTAAGTCAATTTTCTTTGTAAAATGATAATAATAGTTTTTAAGATGTATTTATGTTGAATATCCTTGCATGAGTTTTTAACATGATCTTTGACATTGGAATGAGATGATGGACCATCTTGACTTGTCAAAGCTCATTTTGCATGATTTATACTCCATATTTTGGATAATTAACTCCATTTTAAGTGAGATAAAGATAATTTAGTGATCACTCTTGTATTCTAACCATGGAACAAGCACTTAGTTAAGGGTTAGTTAACTCAAGATGGGCATTCAAGACTCGTTAAGTGTTACCTAAATCCTCCTTTGTATGAATTGAAACTTGAAAAATAAAAGTGTATGATAAATCAACATGAATATCAGATATTTGGTATTTCAACTCAAAATAAAATAATTTTATAGCCTTCTAATGCTAATTTCAACTCAAATTTTTGACCAAACAGACCTAGTAGCCTACTTCTTACAATTGAAGACCATTATAACCTATATGAAAACCATGAAACATAAAAATGAAATGATATTTTATCCTGTAACAACTCTTCATATCATTAGATATCTCATTTTGATGAAGAAACACTTTCAACCTAGTCAAACTAGTTGACAACATCAATTTGCCTTAAATTTCCTACAGAGTGGTTATTTTAGATGAATTGATAAGGACATTTATAGGCAAATTTTTAAATATATAATGATTTGAGGATGAATAAAAAGTTCTAAAATTTTCTCCATGGATTGAATTTCATGTACACTACTTTGTACCTCATCTTTTATGTTTTTTTCTCTCAAAACCCTATTTTCTACCCTGATCCTTATAACTACACATAACAAAGTATATTTTTGGGGTCCTCTCTAAGTTTAATTCATGTTTGAAGTGGTTTCAATATGATTCATGAGGTTTTGATTGAAATAAAATAAAATTTTCTCAAAACTAGTCATTATGAGGGTTTGGGATGGTTTTGAAGGTGAACCTTCTTAATGATGGTTTATAAATTATAGTCCTTCAAACACAAATTCCTTGTGTAGTCATATAAAATGCAAAAAATGGTAACTTGAGTGTGGCTTGTGACACCCAACCCATAGGTCTCTCTTGCTTGCTCTCATAACCCTCATAGGCATCTTTTACTAATTCCTAATCATCCATAGCCTTTCAAACTTAATATTAGCTCAAAAAGACTACTCTTTCCATGACTAATCCATCACCCCATGTCCTATCATCTTAGGACAATAGCACCACACTTAGACTATAACACCAATTCCACTTTTTTTTACTTTTAATGCTCCTATCCAAGTTCATTTTTGGCCCCAATAGTTAGTTTCATATGATTCTCCATCCTTCTCCTTCTCAGCCTAATGCAAGCACATTCAACCCATGATCAATAAATACCTATAAAATACCATTCAAATATCATTTGGAAAGGGTTGGAAATTATCACTAAGAAAACAATCATACAAGAAATACTACTCAAGTAATCTTTCTTATTCTCTACATATAACCAACCAATACACTTACAATCTTATCCAAATACTTACACTAATCCATGGCCACCTCAATAATATTTAGTTTATAATTTTGCATCTTCATACACATTATTACACAAATCACATCGAGTGGGAAAAATACATATGGCTTGATCCCTATTTAGAGTATTGGTATGTAGGTAGCATGCCCACACAAGGGGTGTGGATACACACTCAATGAATATTATACATAATAAACCCACTATTTATTTAAATTGGTCAAAACACAATGGAGTATAGGGTTTGAAGATAAAATATACTCTATAGGGAGATCTACAGACTTCCATCTATCAAAAATTCATAGACAGGTCACATAAGCATAATGAACAAAACTTAGAATGCTTAGATATATTTGATAATAGTAGTAGAGGTGGACTATAATGTCAATGATACTCATGTTTACTTTTAGTGATCTTGTCCAATCATAAAATGAAGGTTAAATCTTAGTTTGTGATAGTGTCCCAGTCTTATAGATTAAATCTCATACCCTGTCTCAGTCGTATCAGTAAGTTTTAAGCTAAGTCTTATTTTTTCCCCTCTTATTACTATTTTTAGAAAGGTTAAAATTGTAATCTAATTTACATAAATTAGTATCTTAATTATTGTATATATATTTATTGATTTTACTACTCAGAACCTTTAACTAAATTAGGAATAATACATCAATATTCCCAAATATGTTCAATCATTTGGGAAACTCGACCTACTTTGATTGTGCATAAAAACCCTAAAAACCTTAGGGTAAATTTCCCATTGGTTTTTATTATATTTTTCTAATTTTTTACCTAAATAATAAAATAAGAAAAATTAATCAAATTTTAAAATTTTGTAATAATTTTATAATATTTTTCTTTCAAACCCTAGTTGCCCATACTAGGTCCCAGAATTTTCCCAATAATTTTACAATATTTTTTTGATTTTTTACTAGCATATTAAAATTAGAAATTCACTTCAAATTTCAATAGTAATTTTCAAAAACATTTATTTTTCAAAACCCTACTTGCATCTACTAGGTCTCTTTAAATCAAAAATTTCCAATAAAATTCTTGATTTCTTACTTGCATATTTTCCTCAAAAATTCACTTTAAATTTAAAATTTTCATAGTAATTTATCAAAATATTTATCTTTCAAAACCTAGTTGCTTATACTAGATCCCATTACTTTTTGAGGTATCACCTTACATGTTTGTGAGTTTTGTATCCTTTTTATGCAATTTACAATTAACTATTTTTAGGAATTTACATTTCCTATATTCAGTACTTTCATTTTCTAGCACTTTGCTTATTACAAATTATTACAAAAAAATTTAAAAAAATTTAATTTGTTTTCCTACATTAGTTTTGATGAAACTGATAAAAGGTAACTTTAAGAAATCTTAACTAAACACCCAAAAACGCAAGATGACATAATTAAAATACTATAAGAAGAATAACAAAGAGTGAACAATGGTCAATCTTCCCAAACCATAGATCAACCGATTATAAATGACACTATGGGGGAAACTATGTCTCAACAACCCCGTATAACAGCCCAACCTGCCTCTATTCCACCAGCTATAACTAGTACATCTTTATCTCCTGATTTAGTAACCCTTATGCAAGAGATAAGATATCTTTAATCTAAGGTGCTACATCTTCAATAAGGTTCCTTTAGACCTACATAGAATTTGGATTCTTTTTCTTTACTACATACACCATTGGTACATCACATTATTTCTACACCATTTCCACAAGGATTTTTTCAACTGAAGATCACTCTATATGATGGAAATGGTGATGTGGAGACACATTTGAAATATTTTCACATATCATGCTTGTACTATGTACCAAATGACTAACTATTTACCAAGTTATTTCTTTGAAGCCTAAAGGAATATGATTTACAATGGTTTTATAGTATACCAAATTAGCCAATCAATGCATTCAATCCTTTAGCTGACATGTTTCTAGCTCAAATTAACATTAACATTAGTTAAAGGTTTCATATGCCCAAGTTGTACAACAAAAACAAATGTTAAATGAACATCTCACAAATTATGTTCTTTAATATAAAACTATTTTGGATAAGATGACTAGTTCCATGACCAATCAAAAGTTACAAGATCTCTTCAAATAGAGTCTTCTACCAGCTTTACATGAATCAATTATGTTCAAAATATTCTCTTCCTTCATTGAATTATGTCACACACTAAAGGAAATAGAAATCATGTTAATTTCAATGGGCAAACTCAAGTACAATGGTATATCAAAAACAAAAAACAAGAGTAACAACAAAGTCCCATACAAAGTCAAGTTTAATGATAGTAAAAGTCAAAATCAACCAACAGTTAATGTAGCTTTTGAGCCCCCTCAATAAGTGGTTTTATCATCACCTCCTCAATAAACCTTTATCAATCTACCAATTTATTTAGCCACAGTTTTACAATATCTATTAGAATGTAACATCATATATCTCCCTCTTATTTGGGAAGTTGACCCAACAAAGCCTCTTCCATGGAGATATGATCATCATACATTTTTTGAGTTTCACAGGGCACCAAGCCATACAATAAATAAATGCATCAATTTGAGACACAAGATATAGGATTTGATACATGGTAATCATATTAATCTTGGCACTATAGTTGATCCTCCTTAGGAAAAGAAAGCATAGGATAAAGCTTTGAAAATCTTCTCAGATCCCTTTTCAAAACATTCTAAACAAGAGGTAGGGGACACATAAGGGGTCACCATGCATATCATACACATCCACCACTAGATACATATAAGGCACCTTTAGTTGAGACACATCCTTTGAGTAATATGATTGGTGTATATAATTCTAGAGTTCCAACTAGATCTTCCATCTCCTTCTCAAAGTAGGAGATAGTCAAGGATAATTTAGACTATCATGCACTCTTTATCAGATTTTACATTCATAATCATCCTATTTATAGTGTTCTTATAGATAATGGATCTAGTGTGAACATGTACACTATGACATTATTACAACATTTAAGATATTCAAAGTAAGATATTACCTTTATGGATATAGTTATTAACAAATTCAATGGGCACATATAGAGTTGATTGGGTGATATTGTACTTCCTCTATAGGTTGGTCTAGCACACATGGCCACATCATTCACTATTATTCCTCGTGAAGGACTTTTTGATATGTTACTTGGTCAACCATGGATTCATAAACTTTGAGTAGTACCTTATAAAATGCATAGATGTGTAAAATTCATTCATTCTAATTAGGTCATTATAATTGGTGGATTTTCATATGAGTCACCACTCCCCACTTTAGATCCATCTTCTACTTTATAGTCACTAGTTTCAGTTTAGCCTCCAGTTCCATTTTTTTCACCAATCATAGTTCCTCTAGTTTTGATTCAAACATAGTTGAGGAGTTTATCACTATAATAGAGAGTTTATACACCTCAATATCTTTAGGATTATAGATAACTTATAACTATAGTTTTCAAACCTAGGGTAGTATCATTGAGATCTCATGCATCTAATAATAAAGCACATGTTTAGAGATCTTTTCCTACTACCAGATGGGTCCCTAAGATCCCTATTGTTGAATCTAATTCTCAGAGTTATAGGGGGACCCCATACTCAATTTATATTTCAAATATTTTAGATAATTTACAAAATATATAGATTTAGAGCCATAGACTCAGTATCTCCATCATGCTTCATGATCATGCATGATTCCTCTCCTTGATACAAGACACCATGATAGGAAGTATCTCATGAGACTCATTGGTTAGCATCATCTCTTCTAAACCTTACTTTTAAATATTTTATTTTTAAATTATTGTACATAGTCTTCATGTGATTGATTATACATAACTCATAACATTTCAAAATACAAAAATAATACAACAATCAAAAACACAAAAACATGCAAATATATCAAAATTCCAAAAAAACATTCAAATATGTCAAAATACTAAAAACATTTCAATTGTATGAATTATCCATGATTTACATTTATATTTATATTCTAGAATTAAATTTACTATTCTATGTTATTATTTATTGATTTATCTACATTACCATGCTTCACTTGATCTCCTTTGAGTGTGTGCAGTGAGATCTAACTTTTTGATTTTTTCACTCTACCCATTGAAGGGGCATCCTACTTCTACATTTGAGACATCGATACATATACCAAATGGGGGAATATTCTACATGACTACACCATCCAGGTTATGTCATTCTTACACCACACACTCTAGTTATCATGTTGATGTACATTACTTATTAGCTTACATAGATTACTTTATCGACACTCACTAGTATATAACACTTGCGTATTTCCTAGCATATACCTAATATTATGATAACACATATTTCATACTTTAGTTTTTTGATTTGATTAGTTAGATTTTATTGTATTTTTAGTTTTTACATGCTTTTATTTCTTATTTTACATAACTAGATTGATTACATTCCTTAGTTCCTATTTTTTCTCCTATATGTGCTTTAGGACATTTGCCAATGTCCTTTGCTTCTATTCATGTGTGTGCCTTAGGACATTTGCTAATATCCTTTGCCTATATTATTCTATTTAATTATGGAACTCATGTCAACCCTTTCTTGTTTCAATTATATGTGTATGCAACATTTGAACATGCTTTGTATGCTTACTTTCTAGTTTGAGTGACATATGCCCATGCTCTTTATTTCCTTAGCCCCTTGGCCATTTTTTTATACTTATTTCCTTTTGTGCATTTTTCTTATTTTCTTCTCATTGTTTTCAATGACATGATACACATCATGCATTATCTTTCTATCTTGGATGCCATGATGGACATCATGCTCCATCCCTCCTTACCAACTAACAACTAACCAGACTTCCAGTTCCAGTTCCAATTTAGTACATTGCACATGCTATTACATTGTTATTATATCTAGGCATACCCCTGTTGATCTAAAAAATCTATCATTACAAACCATGATATATCTTGAGATATCTTGTTAATTATCATTGCTATATCATGTATCTTTACAACATAACACACTTGTAGGTCTCTTTCTTCTAAGGTTAGTCATTACAATGTATTCATTCCTACCCTCCAAAGAGGGGGAAATAAATAGGGCTTTTGTCATAGATATTAGAGCTCTTAATGGTAAAAAACAACATTTAGAATACCCAGAACTATAACTAGACATTAAACTATTCATTACACACCAGGAAAATAGTAAAAATGTCAGAATAATTACCGGATTTGGCACAAGACAATAGTGTCAAGATTAGACTATAGTGTCAGTGCCACTACTATTGATTTTTGCTGATCCTATCCAAATAATGAAAAAACTAAACTTTTCAAAAGTAGGCAAGAAAGTAGGTTTAGATATAGTTTTACATAGTTAGACCAATTTAGAATTAAAAAAATTTAGTACACTTTTACTTAGAGAATCCAAATATAGGGGAATTATACATGCCATGATGGTTCTCACTTCTATTTTTAGATATGGTAGTTGATATAACTTCCAAATTAGAATCCATGTTTTAGACACTAGTGATTTGGGGAAATGTGTAAAAAACATTTGTTTTTTTTTAATTTCAAAATTACCTAGGCATTCTTAGTATTTGTATGCCTTATTCCATATATAGGTGGTTAACATAATTTTAGAGTGGATTTCATAAAATACTAGTAACCAATTTTAGAGTGGATTTCATACAAGCCTAATATACATCTTTTAGAGTGCCTGAAAGTGGCCTAATTTCTAGCATACATTTGGCTATCCATGCCAACATTGTTAGATCATAGTACATTCATGATATTCAAGTGCCATACTATATGACACACATCTATACTATTATAAATTCATAGCTTAACTTCATGGGGAAATAATGGATCAAAAGGAATATCTATCCTTTATATTCTTAAGCCACCTATTTAAAGGGATTGGACACATAGTCCAAACATTGATCAACACACATATGACCACCTAACTTCACTTATTAGATGATGATGGAGCCAAAGGGAAAACCTTTACATTATTGAGCCACTCTTAGGGAATTAAGCACTCAGTTCCATTCAAAAAATCACTCTAGGTATATCATCATCTAACATTACTCAACATTTCCAACATCACTCAACATCATAACAAGTTTTGTATTGGTCTATGTACCTGGTGAGATACATTTGTTCTTTTCTCTTCCTCTCTCTCCCTTACCAAACTCTGTACATTATTATTTTAGATATAGCATATCTAGTAAGAACTAATCTACTCTTTATTTTTCTTGTAGATTCATACTTCATAATGTGCTCTCTCTATTCACACCCAACATCACATAAATTCATGAGCTTCACCCTTGTAGGTAAGTTCAGGTATGCTTTCTATTTTTCCTTTATCCTACTACTTAGCTTTATTGTATCACTAGAATAAAGTGGGGTAAATGCAGTCATATAAAATGCAAAAATTGGTAAATTAAGTGTGGCTTATGACACCCAACCCATAGGTCCCTCTTTATTTCTCTCATAACCCTCATAAGAATATTTTCATTGATTCCCAATCATTTGTATCCTTCCAAACTTAATCCTAGCTCATTTAGACTACTCTTTCCATGAGTAATCCATCCTCCAGTCCCTATTAGCTCAAGATAATAGTGCCACACTTGGACTATAGTGATAGTACCACTCTTATCCACTTTTAATGCTCCTATCTAAGTGAATATTTGGCCCTAATGGTTAGTTTCATCTGATTACCCATCCTTCTCATGGTCAAACTAATGTGAGAACATTCAACCTATGACCAATAGATCCATATAAAATCCCATTCAAAGATCATTTAAAAAGGGTTGGAAATTATCACTAATCAAGTAAGAATGCAAGCAAGATTACTCAAGCAATATTTCATAATCTCTACATATATTCAACCAATAAACTTAAAATATTATCAAAATATTTACACCAATCCTTAGCCACCTCAAACATATCTAGTTTAGCATTTTGCATATTCATACACACTATTGCACAAAGCACATCAAGTGGGAGAACTACATATGGATTGATCCCTATTCAGAGTATTAGTATGTAGGAAATGTTCCCATGTAAGGGGTATGGATACATGTTCAGTGAATATTACACACTAACCCCTCTCTTTCTCAAAATTGGTTAAATCACAATGGAGTATAGGGTTTGAAGATAAAATTAGCTTTATAAGGAGCTCTATAGACTTCCAATTGCTAAAAATTCATAGATAGGTTCACACAGGCATAAAAAACAAAACCTATAAAGCTTAGATATCTTAGAAAAAAATGGTAGAGGTTGAATACAACACTGGTGCCACTCCTATCAACTTTTAGTTCTATTGTCTAATCATAAAATGAAGGTTAGATCCTAGTTTATGATAGTGTCTTAGTCTTTCACAATGAATCTCAAACCCAATCTTAGTCGTATCAATCAGTTTTCAACTAAGTCTTATTTTATCCCTCTTATTAATATTTTTATAAAGGTTAAAATCACAATCTAATTTACACAAGTCAGTAACTTAATTATTACATATTTATTTACTAAATTTACAACTCAAACCCTTTAACTAAATTAAGAATAATACACCAATATTCCAAAATAGGTTAAATCACCTTTCCATGAATATATAGTGTATATAACCCCTAAAATTACTTGATAATATTGGGTTCCCATGAAAAATATATGAAGAGGTACCTACATAAAGAAGCTTGCCTGTAGGGTTTTGCTTGCATTTTGGACATACCTACACTCTTAGAAATTATTAATAAAGGATATACCCTAAACCAAAATAAAATTTTCATTAATTATAATTTAATAGGTTTCTTCAAAACATTATAATATTATTTGACCAAACTCTTCATGTGTTGAAAGATATGAGCACTTGATTAGGTGGCTCGAATGGGTACCTAAGACTACAGAATTTGAATTTCTCCTTGTGAGTGAAATTGAAATTTCCATTATCTTCATTATGATTTTAATACCTTTTATATTAAATTTAACCTCTAATTATACTATTTTTAGGTGTCATCTTTCTTGATAGGTCTAAAAATGCCTTTTGGTGATATAGGCCTTTTAGGCCTAAAACTAGCTTCTAGGCCTCATTTGGCCAAATATGAGTATTTGAGTTCAATAAAAAGATATGTGATATGAGAGGGGTAAAAATATACTATTTAATATTCATATATATCTCCTATGACCTTCTTTTTCTTCCCAAACTCCATTTTGACTTGATGCTTCTTAGGATTGCCTGTAGGGTTTCTTGCAAAAATGACCTATCAAACCCTTAACCACTAAGTTTTGTTATCTTATAATTTGAAATTATATTATTAAAAATTTTATAAAATTTAAATTTTCTTATAAATCCATTTATAAGTTACATACATCTTGAACAAGTCACAAAACAAGCAAAGACTCACAACAACATGCATGCCTATTTTGCTCTGACTTGCTTAGCTAGCCCTCTAGGGCATGGTTTGCATATAATAATAGTGTGATAAATTATAAAAAATAGTTTTAAGTTTTAAAATAACTTTATTATACTCATAAAACACTCAAATAGTTTCAAACCTTCTTACAAACCTTAAAAACCTTCTACGAACCTTGCTTAGTTCTTTCTTTGACTGTCATGAGATAAAAAGTTGATTGTGCTAAAAAATTAAGGTTATCCACATTTTTAATGGTATTTCAGATGGAATGGGAGGATTTTAAAATTAATAATAATGATTTTTACAAAATTTTAGGTCTTGATTCCACCTATAGATACCAAAAAACCTCAAATTTCTCTCAAGAATGCCTTTTAGGCATTGACTATGTGCTTCTCATGTTAGGCATGACTATGTTTTTATGATTTAAAAACTTGGATTATAATATAAAATGATTATAATGATTTATAATGTCATTAAATTTCCACTTTAAATGGTTTCATTCTCCATTTATCAATTTTCAACCTATGTTACCTCTTTCAAGATCCTAACCCCTCAAAAAGCCTATTTTCTTGTACCAATAGTATCGTAGGTGTGTGTTTTTGAGGTGAAGAAGTGTCTAGTGATAATTTAATCATGAATTGGTGTTTAATATACCTCTTAAACCACTTGAAACCCTTGAATCTCATTCTCCTTCTTGATTTCAATCTCCACAAATCATATTCTCAAACCTTATATATAATCCTATTCTATACAATTGGTTATACATCTTCATTTCATGCTCTTAGAAGTGATTTATATCTATTAACATGTTTTTAAGATGTACATGGTCAATTTATTATGTATTAATATGTTTTTATATGTCCACCTATTATCTAGAATGGTCTTCAATGTGCACT
Organism: Torreya grandis; assembly: GCA_037957365.1. Classification (NCBI taxonomy): domain Eukaryota; kingdom Viridiplantae; phylum Streptophyta; class Pinopsida; order Cupressales; family Taxaceae; genus Torreya; species Torreya grandis. Next base: position 195,037 of record JARHVA010002164.1, read on the forward strand.
TTAGGACATGTGAGTGATTGTGTAAGAGGGACTATCATTTGTTGTGGCTATAGGTGCACATCTAAGGTGAGTTTGGATTGACTATGTATCATGAGGGATTTAATTCCTTCATGTTCTGACCTAATACCCATCACTATTTCATTAATATCCTTCCATGATCATGAGACTCCATCATGGATCATGGAACTTCATCAATATTTTTCATCCTTTATGTATCAATATGTATACCTTAATAACCCTACTACTATAGGTGTCTATTATTATGGAGATGACACTTAAGATGAGTTTGGAGTTTGATTAATTCATATGATTTACCCTTGATATTACATTGATAATCATTACTTTATATAACTAACTCCTTCACACCATAACACCATCTTCTTAGAAACAAGCCTTTTCTTTCTTACTATGACTGTGTTTAACTTTTTTGGTCCTTAAAAAGAAAAATTGACCTAAAGTCAGTCACTCTTATTCTTTACTTTAACCCTATCCTCATTCATCTCAAAATATCACTTGTTTTCATCTTGATTCTCATATCAATCACCAAACACCTTAAGTTCATAGACTAAGTATAACATAATTTGAGTCAAAAAGGTTTGTAGATGATGATTTAACCTTGAACAAGACAATAAGATGTATAGAGGTATAGGGTGAGCTAGTCCTAACTTCACTTGAAGATCTAACATTCACTTTGAATCCCTTAATTATTTTTCCCTTCCTTATACCAAGAATTTTATATTCACTTCAATACTCAGTCATTAAGAGATTCAAACCCTACTGTAGGTGTATGTTGACTATATGATTTCATGGATTAAGGTGTAATGACCTTGAGAAGGTCACATTAGTCTTGGTGAGCTTGACATTGATTCATATCATCTTGAAGGGAGATTGAATAGATAAAATTTATAAGATATCCTTCTCACCCTTCTTACTTCTTTGAACTTTCATTAGAAGCCTTTGACTGTGCTTATTGATGGATTGTACATCCTGATCATAGATTCAATGCTTGGTTTTACACTAACAAAACTCCAAGGCCACTATCATGATCTCATTCTTATTTAAAGTATTTATCAAGTTCCAACTCTCCCTTCACTTCTTTCATTTAACCTAGAATTGCATCTTGATATCATCTTTTACCATCATGGATGTAGCTTTCTCTTTTGTGTGATCTAGGAATTTAGCTTAAGAGAGGATGGTTAGTATCATGTTAGCTTCAAAATGAAAACAAAATAAAAGAAACACACTAACTATAATAATATCTCTACGCATAGACACTAGGGAGAGCTTAGTTAACAAACATGAATAAAACATACAACTAAAATGCAAAAATGACCTTCCTTTACCTTCTTTGGTTGCTCCAAAATGCTTTTTGTAGTGTCTTGCTCGGCTTGTGCTCATGAAGTCTTCATCAAAGGAGGCTTGGCTATCTCCTCTTCTCCTTAACACCTTATGGCTTTGGCTTGACTTATCTTGGAATCAATTTGTCATGGTAACACTAATTGTAATAGCTTTTGGAATCATTTGTGCATTATAATTTTGCATTATCAAGACTTAAAATTTAATAAGCAAGGCCTTCTATTTATAGATTTTTGATATTACTTAGAATCAACTTGAACCATCCATATTGAGATGAATATGTGTGGTTGAGAATTAATTCAATTTTTTGAAATTAAATCTATAATTATCCTCATCATGACACTGGAAAAATGGGCATTAAAGAGGCATGGAGGGTCATTATGAGGCATGGGAGACCCATAATCTTGATATTTATGGCATTTATGGCCTAGGGATGTCTTATCAAGAAATGAGGTCACCTGATGATGTAGATATTCAATATTCATTTCCAAAAACAAGTATTCAACAAGTTTCCATGGAATTCTTAATTAAGATCTAATTTAGTTTAATTAGCTCTTTAAGCATGATTAAGCACTTTGTGAAAAAAATACTCAAATTGATTGGAATGCTTTGTTATTAGTCCAAAATTTGGTTGGATTGGAATTGTAAGTCACTATCAAATACATTGGATCCATTATCCCATTTAGGATGTTATCAAAAGAAAATAATAAAGGCATGCATCTTGTGTAAGATATTTGATAGGAAAGAGCAATCCAAAGCACCCAGGTGTAAAATTAGCATTTTGACTCGAAATGATTTGATCAAAGTTAGCTAGCCCATTAACTATATTGACCCATTTTATGATACTCTTGCCAAAATTAGTACTTGAATACATTAGATTCAAATATTTTAATTTGTTTTAGTGTTTTTAGGTCAAATTGTGCATTTTAGGTGGAAATTGGTCAAAATCTTGGTTAGAGGTCATTGGTGGTCAGATTTAGGTGTCTACAATTTTCCCCTATTTGGGAAGGCATTACAAGCTATAAGCAAAGTAATGTCTTCTCAAAGAATGAAAAGGTCTTGTATGTAAAAAAGAAGATGATGACAAAAGAACAAAGCTCCAAATGGTGTTTGGGAAACCTAAGATGATGCCCCCTCAAGGGATTGGCTATTACATTTGTTGATGGATGATCCCTTGAAAAGAAAAAATAAGAAAGGTGGAAGTAACCCATGGTTGAGATTAATCTAAATAAGGAAATTCTTGCAGGTATTGAGTTAAAAAAATATACCAATTTTCCCAAAGGTGGTTATAATTAGGAATAAAAGTCAAAATAATGATTTACCCATAGGTGGTTATAATCAATAAGAGGACCTAGATTAGCTAAAGATGATGGTGCCCTAATTAGGGTTGATTAACAAGCATAACTCAAGGATATAACTTGGAATATAGATTAATGATGAGTGGGTACAAAGTGATGAAAGAGATGGATAGAGGAACAATATTGATCATTATAAGGATTGGAGATGCTCATCTTGATTAGCAATGGTACAACTAGAATGACCAATGTGTTAATTTGATCAAGGGTGGGATAGAAGGATTTACTAAGGTGCCAAGGAGAAACTTCTATGGCTCCATTTATTTTAGACCTTCTTGAATCTAATTTTTTCTATAGCATGTGATGGTAGTCATTATTATAAAATACCATGAAGACTTAGCCAAAATATGTGTAAGGACTTACTCTCAATCCAATAAACACTTGAAAATAATACACCAATGATAAAAACCATGTTGGTAATATTGAAATATGAATATGGATGGACTCAAGAATATTGTGCTCAAGGAATCACCCACAAATGCATATAGACTGAGTCGAGGCAATAGTGATAAAATAAAACAAATAGGCAAATGAATAAAAAAATAAATAAATAGAAAAACAAAATAAATAACCTAAAATAAACAAACAAATAGAAAGGCTGAAAACAAAAGCAAAAGAAAGCATCCTAATAATGACAATGACCTAGTAAGGTGGATCAATAATAACTGACTAAGCTTAGACAAGAAAAATATTTTTAGACTTTTTTAAATGTTATGAATGTTTTTTATATTTTTGAGGTATCTTAACTTGTTAGAGAATGACAAGATACCTACTCACAAAATGGTGAGAGCATTTGTCTTAAGTCACTTACAAAATGGTGCAAGCATATAGAAAGGGGGACTGAGGTGACCTCAACATGAATTGAGCATGATACACATAGTATTGAAATTACCTCAAGTCATAGTAATTATATCCCACAAAAGGTGAGGAAATACCAACTAGGTCCCAACAAGTTCTTAAATCTAGCAAATGGCCAGTCAAATGGAAATAGTAATGACAAGGTGATGTGGCAATGCATGATAAATAAGTGTTTTCCCTAGTTTACCCATAGGTGGTTATAACTAGGACACAATGGCATAGGTCAATGATTCTAATTTTCCCATAGGTGGTTATAATTATTAGCAAGATTGGTGAAACACTAATTTTCCCATAGGTGCTTATAATTAGGCTCACATAAACAATCTTGACATAAGATGGAAAACAAAAGATATCTTTCTAGATCAACTATCACACTACTTTCATAGACAATCATTTAAACATAGACTTGATTGATTATTGAAAATTGATCATAATCCTCTCAAAAAAGGTGTAGTAAGAACCAAATGAACCAATATCAAAATAGGATTGGGTAGGATGACTAAAAATAGGCTTTAGTCTAGATAAGAATGCAATTATAGGATGGTATGGTGTTTTTTATGATAATGATGGTTTTATAAATTGGATAAATTGGTAAGAGGGTTAATCCCAAGTGAGAAGGTGATTAAATAAGATATGCAATAATGGAAATATGATATGGAACAATGGCAATGTCATGGAAATGAAATGGTATGGTTTTTGATTTTATTGTTCCTACTGATAGGGAGATGCACATCCTAATCAATAAATGATACAAATATAATACTTTATCATGTTAATTTATAGCCCACACCTCATCTAAATAACTACTCCATCAAGAACTGCCTACAAAATGTGATTCTAAGAATGTTGTTGTGATCTTCATTGGTTATTGATTTTGATTCCTTTAAACATCAAGATAAGGTATCTTTGTAGCCTCTATAAAGGAAAGTATGACTATGAATGGTAAACAAGGAAAAATAATATATGGTAGGTTTGATTGTGAAATGGAATGGTTGATGATAATGGAATGGGGAGAGGTTAGGAAACAAATGAAGAGTAGGATGTTCAGTCATACATAATGTTACTGATCTAGATTCAACATAATTTTAGTTATGGTGGGGCCAAATACATATTTTTTTAATAAGACCACCAAATTTTTCTATTATTTGGACTTAAGAGTAGCCACCATCTAATTAGGCTATAGATAGGAAGCTATTTTGATTTGATCTTTTATTTTGTCTTCATCAAGTAGTGAACAACTTTGGTGTTTAGCTATTGGTGCCTTAATGAGGTTTTCACCAATGAAGTTGTCTTGATTATCCCATAGCACCTTCAAGAAGGTTTCACTAAATAATGTTGACTTTTGACTTTGATTGTCTTATAGCACTTCTAAAAACATTTCACTATAAGATGTTGAGTTTGAACTTTGCTTGTCCCCTAGTACCTCTGAAAAGGTTTCACTAGGAGAGTGTTCTTTTACTATATGAATGTGTTCTTGGCCTCCTTTATCTTCTTCAACTAATATGTTTCCATGAATGTAGTTTAATAAAGTGTGATTCTATCTTTCCTAATTGACACTTGTGGGAGATGGAATGTCAATGATATGGCTATTTTGGTTGATGGTAATCGCGTATGGAATGGGGAGAGGTTACACAATCCTCATAGAAGATACTAGTATAACTTGTGTTGAAGCTAAAGTATTCATCATCAAAAATTTTAGAAGGATCACAAATGTATTCAAATTGAGATAAAATTCATGCGTAACCAATTTTGTAATATCCACAATCATATTCTTCTTCTGAATCTGATTCTAACTCAAGGGACTTTAAATCCTATGTTGAGACTGATGTTCATTTAGATTATAATGGTAAATTTGATGTTGATTGAAGAATAAAACCTGACTCTAACTCTGATTCTTTATCTAATGGATACTTAGTTATAATGATGTCTTTTTGAATATTTGGTTTTGGATAAGTAATGGCCTGTGATAGCATAATGGGATCCATAAAAACTAGTTTTTAAGAGTAGGACTCCTCTAGGATGGGAAAAAGGTCAAGAGACAACTCCTTAGAGATTGTCTTGTCAATAGGAGGCTCTTGAAAAATATGCACATGGTTGATGTAATGATTTGCCCAAAGATGGTTATAATCATTAAGAAGTGACTTGATAAAAACTGACTCATCAGTGTGAGACTCCTCAACAACCAGTATAGGATCAATAGGTGATTCATCACAGGTTGACTTATCATAAATGGTTGATTTAACAAAAACATCTTGGATTGGTTAGTTGTCTAGGCTTTGGTTTCTAATGAGTTAGAAGATACCATTTTTTAACACAGATTAGTCTTTGAATGATTAGATCATTTGAGGTTTAGATGGGATTGGTAATGGATAAGGAATGGCTTGTGGTTGGATAATGTTAGGGCATTAAGGAGTGTGATTACTCGCATGAGACAAAGGATGAAGTCCTAAAATGGTAATGATAGGGTAGTGTGGAGCTTGATTTATTACATAAGTCAAAGGACTAAGTCTTGGAATAATGAAATAGTGTTATAGATCTTGATTACTGACACAAGCCAAAGGATGAGGTCCTGGTATAGAAATTGTTAGGCATTGTGGAACCTAATTAATCAAACAAACCAAAGGATGAGGTCTTGGTATGGGAATGGTATGACATTTTGGTCTTGGAATAGAAATGGTATGATGTGGTGGAGCTTGATTACTTGCATAAGTCAAAGTATCTAAGTCTTCCTCATAAACCATATCATCTCAGTCATGAGTTGGCTCATAATTTGGTTCTTGACTATGTTTCACATACTAATTATTATAAAGAGGGTATGGATCCATATCCCAAACAACATTATCTAAAGTTGGGTCTTCAAAGTCCTCCTCAAAAGCCTCTTCATACCAATCTAGGTCTCGAGTTGGATCATAAACTAGTTCATGACTTTGTTCCCATGAATGATTATTATGAGGTGGATAGAAGCCTATCTCAAAAACAATACTATCATCATTGGGGTCTTGACTAAAGCCATAAAAGTCATTTTGTGTGGCCATTCTATCATAAGTTAGATTATGTGTCTCTACCACCATAAGTGTAGATAGACATATCCACATAAATGATGAAAGCTCTAAAAATAAAAAGGCTTAGAGTTCTAAAAAATCCAAAAAAATTATGTCCAAAGGACAAATGGTTCAAACTATGTCGAAAGGATGGAGCTATATCTTCAATGTGAGCTAAAGGTGGATTTTTATCTCCAAAATGGCTTGTGCTAAGACTTTTCATAAAATAATCTAACATCAAATCTCTAATGTCAGATGTCATATGAATAAAAGGTCAAGTGTTTGAATAAAAAATGGCATGTCAAAGGTCTAGGTCAAAGTGTTCCAAATAAGGTCTAAATTAGGAAGGGGAAAAGTTGAGTTACTAGGTCTTTTGTCCAAAAGTAGAGTCAAAAACTAGGCTTAAATAAATAGGCATATGTTAGGACTTTTGGCCAAATGACGTCGAAAGCTAGACTTGAAACAAAGGCTAATGTGATTTGATTTAATCTAACAAGTTTGGAAACAAATTTGACATATACCCAACACATGGAATCAAATATAAACATGATCAATTGGGATAAGGCATAAGACAAAAGGCTCTTTGAAAAAATATTGTGTTTTCCCAAATAGGCAAAAATAATGATAAAGATAGGTACTAAACAAACAAACCATCAATAGTTTTCAAATTTGGGTAATCAATTAACCAAAGTTATGCAAACCAAAATAGAGAGATCTATGTATAATCCCCATGAATTAATGCCTAAATAGAAATCAATCAATGTTTAAATCCAAACATGACAAGGCTAATTGAAAACTCAATGTTGAAAACTACGATTTGACCAAACAAGCTAGACAAGATTGGCCAACATGACAACACAAGACAAAAGTCTAAATGGTATACATGACATTGCTTGAAACAATGGTTTACAATACTAGTGAAAAAAGTCTTTAAACAAATTGAGCAACCTAATGGTGTAAGCATGTTTGAATGATGTGATCTAGAACTTTGACTCAAGAGAGGATGGTTAGTATCATGTTAGTTTCAAAATGAAAGCAACACACTAACTAGCATAACATCTCTAGGCCTAGACATGAGGGAGATCTTAGTTAAAAATAAATAAATAAAAAAAACAACTAAAATGTAAAAGAAACCTTCTTTTACCTTCTTTTGATGCTCCAAAATGCTTGTTGTAGTCGCTTGCTCAGCTTGTGCTCATGAAGTCTTCATCAAAGGAGGCTTGGTTATCTCCTCTTCTCCTTGGCACCTTGTGGATTTGGCTTGGATTGGCTTGTAAAACAATTGGCATGGTAACACTAATTTCAATAGCTTTTGGAATCATTTGTGAATTATAAATTTGCATTATTAATACTTAAAATTTAATAGGCAAGGCCTCTTATTTATAGATTTTTGAGATTGCTCAGAATTAATTTGAACCATCCATATTGAGACGAAGATGTGTGGTTGAGGATTAATTAATTTTTTTGGAATTAAGTCTATAATTATTTTCATCATGAAATTGGAAAAAGGGGCACTGAAGAGGCATGGAGGTTCATTATGAGGCATGGGAGAACCATAATATTGATATTTATGGCATTTATGGCCTAGGGATGTCTTCCCAAGAAATGAGGTCACCTGATGATGCATATATTCAATATTCATTTTCCAAAACAATTATTCAAAAAATTTCCATGGAATTATTGATTAGGCTCTAATTTGGTTTAATTATCTCTTTAAGCATGATTAAGTACTTTGTGCATAAATTACTCAAATTGATCAGAATACTTTGTTATTGGTTCAAAATTTGACTGAATTGGAATTAGAAGTCAATGTCAAATGCATTAGATCCATTATCCCATTTAGGATGTTGTAAATATACAATAACAAAGGCATTCATCTTGTGTAATATATTTAATAGGAAAGAGCAATCTAGAACACTAAGGTGTAAAATTGGCATTTTGATTCAGAATGATTTGATCAAAGTTAGTTGGCCCATAAATTGCATTACCCCATTTTATGATACTCTACCAAAATTGGTACTTGAATACATCAGATTAAAATATTCTAATGCATTTTAGTTTTTTTAGGCCAAATTGTACATTTTAAGTGGAAATTAGTCAAAAGCTTGGTTGAAGGTCATTGGTGGCCACATTTAGGTGTCTACATTTTGAAGCTTGTTGTAGGTCTCATTTATGATTCCTTAGCCCTATTAAAGGCTTGAAATGTATTATTATATGAGATATCATTTTTAGGTTATCATAATAATGTTTATAATGTATTGATTATTGTAAACTAACTCCAAGAACTTAGAGACTTGCTGACTTATCTATGATAATGTTTATTGTAGGTGAGGTCTCATTAAGGCATGTAGGTGTGGATTTAAACCTTGATTGTGCTATATGAGTGTATCTTAAGGATTTATGACATGAGATAAGTCTTATTTGGATTAATAATCTCACATTGACTTCTCATCTTCACCCCACCCTCATGTCATGGCCAAAACTCTCAAAGACCATTTCCTTTCTCTTTCATAAGCTGATTATACTATGACTATGTTGTATAAACAAATATTGAAATTAGCCTTAAATAAATATCAATACATGGATTGATCATTGTCTCTATCATATTCATTCTTGATGTGACCATTTGTGCATGAACATTTAAGAATACATATCGTCAATATGCTTTGGATTTTTTACTTTAAAATAAGTTTATGACTGTAGGTGCCAATCTTTTGAAGGTATCTTTTCTTGGTTGTAGGTGGTGATAACAAGATGTGCATAACTTTTTTGAGTAACCAATATGACCATCACCTAATTTATCCTCTTTTTTTAATGGATTATGGGATGGATATGAATTCATGGGGTGATAACCATGAATGGAGGATGGGAGATCTAAAAGAAGGTGAAAATGATGTCTTACATAATGAGAATGATAGTGCAAAATAATGACCATGGATAAGAACCAAAATGAAGTGGAAAAGGACATTAATATCATGTAAAGACAAAGTTTAAGATCCATATTTAAGAATTATAATATACTTTAACACATATATAAATTTATAGGACATTGGAGTAGGACAAGAAGGAAAATTTAAAACCTAGAAATATGCTAAAACCTCAAAATATGCTTAGAAACCTTAAAGTTTGATAAATAGTAACTTTTGAGGACCCTTAAGAGCCATTGATGGCTCCCTAGATATGAAAATTCATGAAAAATTTCATAATATTCCTTATAAAACACAATAACATGAAGTAGATCACTAAAAACATGAAACTAATAAATCTTTTAAACTCTTTCTCTCTCATAGACCATATAATTCTTCTTAGAAGCATGATAAAATATAAAAGTTAACTCTATTATCTTATTGAGATCAATTTTGTCCTCACATATGTGAAAATTACCTGATGGATGCCATGGAAATTAAGTACATGTCCTTGAGAATCTTTTCAAACTTGAATTTTCTTAAAATGATGCCCTGATGAGGAGAAACTATAGAAAACTAATTGCCTTCCTAGATGCAAGACTGTAGATATATGCCTTGAATTTAAATGGATGATTCATAAGGGAGAGATGAAAAATTTTAGAACCACTTTTTCTATTATGAATTCATCTGAGCTAATTTCTTTGGCAAAAATTGTAGACCTGAATCTTCTCTCTCATGACCATATCAGTTGCAAACTTGAAGGGCTCTCCTTGTGTACAAAGAAGCAAGGTGACTATAAAGGATCAATTTTAAGCTTGTATTTCATATTATTTCCTTAAATTTATTTTGGAACCATTTTTATTCCCTAATTTTCTTGTTCATGGCCTCCACCATATAGATGACCATATAATTTCGTACCTTTCTTTGTAAACATACATGAAAATGGATTAATTTTTGCCTTTTATTCCAACTTGAGTCATTAACCACCAAAATTAGTGAATGAAGAGGAGTACACAAGTATTTTGATGTGTTATAATAAATAATATAATTTTATAAATTTTTTAATAGGCCAAAATGGCACGTGGGAGCTCTATTTGGACCTTTTTTAATATTAGAAACACATTAAATGACATTTTTAAGGAATGAAAATTTGGACTAAGGATAATTTCATTGAAATGAATACTGTAAAATGTATTTTTACTAATTTTATGACTTTATGATACCAATTTTTATTTTTTAAATACCAAAACTCTCTATTTTTGGCTAAAGATACATGGTTGAGACTACTTTGAAAAGGCTTGTAATAGTAATAGGAAATTTTTTGAGATATATAGGTTGGTATTTGGCCTAGATAGGCCAAATTACCAATAGTATCACTAGTTTAGTTTTTGATAAGTTATTTATTTCTTGGGTTTATCCTCAAATTATTCTATAAACTTGGATGTCTTAGACTCTCCCTTATAAGAATGCTAAGATTAAAAACATTTAGAAGTTTATGCTTCCATATATTATTTGGGGCCTTTGGAAGGAATGAAACAATAGGATTTTTAGGGATAAATAACTTTTGAGTAGAATTTTGGATAATATAATTCAATTAATTATTATGGATAACCTACAAAAAGTTTGATCTAGTAAATCCAATGGCATGAATGAAGACTAAGTAAGAATTATAACCCTTTCACAGATTGAGGTATAAGTTAGAAGTACTTTGGACCCCATAATAGAAGCTAGGAAAAGAGTAAAATAGAGAGCCCCCTCCCTAGGATGGGTGAAATTAAAATTTTATTAGGCTTCAAAAGGTAATTCAATTGATTTAGGAGGTGGAGGTATTTTTAGATATGATAAAGGTAATTTTAATGTAGTATACATAGGAAGCAAGAGAACCCAAAACAACCATTGGGTAGAAGCTTTAGCTACACTTTGGGTTCTAATAATGGATAAATATCTTATGATTAATAGACTAGTGCTAGAAGGTGTTTTTAAAAATATAGTTAATTATTTATTAAAAATTAATTTGTCTAGTTGTAGCTTTAAACACATCATAGAGTAATCTTACCTTATTATTGACTCTTTCCATGAAGTTGTCATCCAACATGTATATAGAGAATGGAATCAAGATGTGGACTAGTTTGATAATGGAGTGATGTCTAAAAACCTCAAAATATGTATCTCTTTGGAAAATATTCTTGGATTGATTATCCAAAGACTTGAAGTGGAAGCTACGTTGTGCAATGCTTAGTCAGAGACATGTTTTAATTTTTGCTAATTATTTTTTCTAGTGTTCTCAGCATTCATGTGTTGAAAGATAGGGGGTGATTTAATTTTTTTATTGATGGGATTAACATATCACCTAATTTTAATTTTTTGGTTCTTAATATAAGCCTCATAATTCAAGTTCCCAAAAGGCATAGTAAATTTATGATGAGAGAGGGGAAAGCTTATTCCCATGCATGTGGGGTTATTGAGAGTCATATTATGGTTTGCTTCAAATAATTATTGGAAGAGGCTATACATGTGTGTATTTTATCCAAGAAAACTATAATTATAAAGCAAACCATGGTTAACAAAAACCCTATAAAGATTTAACACATTCTAGATGTGAGTCTGAAGGAAGATGCCAAGTTGTGGGAGATTCTAAAAATTGGAGGCATGGCCAATTTTATGAAAAGGGTGGAATGGTATGAAAAACATATATCTATAAAATTCTTCAAGGATTAGAATTTAAAATAGGTTATTTTTAATGGGGTATCTATAAAAATTACAAATGAACTAATCACCCAAGTGATTGGGTTAAACATCAAGGTCATTATGATTTTAAAAACAAGAAGAAATTACAAAGAGGAAAAAAGAAAAATTCATGCTTGAAATGGAGGTGTTTCTACACTACATAGTGGGTTTTATCATGAGTCTTTTCCTCCTCTTTTTAGTGAAGTTTTAAAGTAGGTCATGCTCCATATCACATTATAAGGTAGGTACAACATTGTGCATGGGTTCCATTTTATTTTTTTGAATTACTTCGAGCATAACATTCCTCTAAGTTTGACTTTTTATATCCTACATTCTCTTTAAAGTTCCATTATTGATGTTAAACAAGTCAAAACTACTTAGCCTTTACATCATATTATTATTTTTATGATCTATAAATATTTATGTGGGATGAACAAGATACCCTTTTTATTTACTCCTTCTAATCTAAATAGTTCTAGTGGTAGAGCCTCTATGAAATTTATTGGAAAGACCAGAGATTCAAATAACCCTAATTTTGAAAAATAAAGTATTCAAAAATATGGAGTAACTTGAAGCCCCTAGCTAGAAAATTATAAAAATAAACTAAGGATCTTTTCTAATGGAAAGACTTAGCTCTATAAATAAGTGGTTAATTTAATTGATAAGGGTGCATCTAAGGAAGACCTCATCATACTGTAGGATGAAGATGCATGGGAAGGGTTATATTTATTAAATTTTGAATCCTTTAAGTCTAAAAATAAAGATAAAATTCTAATTTCCTTTGAAACTTCCAAGGCCAATGTGTTTGAAGATGAGAATCTCACTCACATGTCATTTTTCTAGGAAGAAGGGTTAAATGTTGTTTTTGATAGAGTGGCTAAGTTCCTTATAGGGTAGAGTAAATTTTATAGTATAGAGGAGGAATTAAATCTCCAAAAACATATTCTTAGGTGATTTATACATGAAATCATAACTGATAAGGAGCAGACAAAGTCTCTTATGGCTTTGGTTTCCTGAAAAAAATGGAGGATGAGCAAATGGCGATGGAATCCTAGTTGAAGATGTTTATGGATAGGGTTTCAAGACTATAAAGGGAAAATTAAAACCTTAAATAAAATTTGAAAGATCTTGTGGAGGTTATCAAGGCATCAGTGAAGGATAACATTACAAGTCTTGATACTCTTGGAAATCTAGTAAGCAGTATGTAGAAAGATGTCAAGACTTTTCCCTGAAAAGTTAAAAGGTGTTGTGAACGAGATGAAAACATTGGTTTGTCTCCCCAAACATTCAAATAGATTAAATTAGACCTAAAAATAAGAACTATAAATTGGGAAAAGGCCTTAGGAGGTCATAATAATTAGTTGTTATCTAGTTGTTCTTGGGTTGTTTTCCTATTACTATTGGTCAATTTTGTCCCACAAGCAAAGATTCTACTTGGATGGATGAGATGAACATAGTTATAAATATAATGAGTGGTTTAAATATCTCATATTTATTAAAACTATTTTTAAACACTTTAAGAAATCTTAAAGTGAAATTTGTTGATCCTTGGGAAGTAGGCTTAGAAATAGGTCTACGATTGAAAATTAAAAAAGACCAATAGGGTCTCATGATGTTTTAAACATTCAAGGGCATGAAATGGATTATATAAAGTATTATAAATATATTGGATCCTTTTAATGTGATAAAAATTTCTTACACAAGTATATAAGAACCAGATCATCATGAGCACATCATGAAAAAATAGATAGATTCATCTAGTTACATATTTAATAAATGCCCTTATAGAGCCTCTCAGGCCAACATATTACATGGACATGAAGCTCTTCATTTCTTGAACATTCTCTACAATTTTTTTATCTTGATTAGATTGCTATCTCAAGATATAAATCTTCAAAGTTAGAATTGAAAAATGAGACATATGTGAGGATGTTAATTTTATGCCTCATAAAATAGACGTTTAAATTTAAATGTCACAAGGTTGAATGTGGATTTGAAAAGTGTCAATATCATGGGAGATTAAGTCAATATCCAATGATGAGTGGTAACCTGATAGTGTTAGTGGGTTACAAATATCTAACAACACATGTTTGATCATACATCAAAGATCAATAATGAGCATCAAGTCAAAAGGTAAAGATGAACATACAACTGATAAGTGGTAAGAACATGGGAGCTCAGATCAAATCTAATGGTATGTGGTGACTAACAAATTTAGTGAGCCTAAGTATATCTATGGTGCACATGAGGTCAATAATTCAAAGATCTAATAGTAGGATCCTATGGAACAAATGTAAAACTAACAAATGGCATAATTTGAGAAGGCCAAGATCAAGTTTGATGGCTATTATTAAAATTTGAAAGTGAGAGACTTAAAATAGAGGTTGAATATGGTTTAGGTCAAACTAGATCAATTTTTCAAAGGTCATATGTTACCATTGGATCAAATTTAAACATCATTAAGTATAAAATGTAGTGATACAATCATGAGTATCAATATTAAAGCTCCATCACCATTAAATCATAGTCTCAAACTCTAGTTCAAATATTTATAACTTACAAGGTCCATCTTCTGGGGTTGTAGTATTATTCCTTGTCTATGCTCATTTTTTCTTTAAATAATATCTATGCATAAAATGAGTCCTTAGTTCCTACAAGGTTTAAAGGTAGACTAGGTATATTTAGACCTAATGGAGATAAAAAATGAGGCTATGTAGCCTATAGGTTTTTATGAATATATAGTAGTTATATGAAAACCAATAATTGGATTGATTTTTTATCCATACTAAAGACATATGTTTAGGTTGGGATAGGGGTAGGTTTGAAGTGTCTCATCTTCAGACATGTCAATATTCTTGACAAGTAGATACTTACCTCTAATCAAAGTAGACATGGCATGGCTCTATTAGGATCAAAGACATGAAGATTTTGTCCTCATAATGAAGTAAGTGGATATGGAATGGAGGATAAAAACAAAGAGATCTAGTGGTTAGAGAAATTAGTTAGAGCATCCATTTTTGTTTAAGAGCCTTTAAAGATTTTATCTAATAGTAATATCTTGTGTTCTAGTGCATTTGTCAGCTAATAAGAAGAGATTAAAGACTATTAGAGAAAATTAAGGTTGGCTTGTTGATGAAGGATCATTCTTGATTGGATAAAATATGGTTTAGAATTTAATAAATATGATGGCAACTCATTGATTGATTCTTTGATACATGCTTCCTCTTCTCTCTTCTCCTTTTTTCTCTATATTACCCATTATTTCCCATTTTTAATACATCCATCCCTTTTGTGCATGACTAAACTCTACAAAGATTAAGCTTTATAACCTCTTGAGAAAAATAGATGACTATTTTAGATTTCATTATTCTGGTATAGTGTGTTAATGTTAATTTGATTTATATATGTGGTAGAAATATCTCCTTTGTCAAGTCCTAATCTCACCTAGCTACTAATTTATCTTGTTATGCAGGTCATGTTTAGTGTTTAATTCCATTTAGTTAAAGCTATAATGTGGATACATTGACTGGTTAGTGCCTTGAATTAGGCCTTTTCAGCTCTTCCCTCAGGGTTTGATCACTTGGTAAACCTTTGCATGAACTACTAATGCATAATAGACATTTGGAGAAGTAGATTCAATCTTTTGCTTGTCTCATTAGTGTTTTTAGAAGTTCAAATAGAGTGGATGAGCAATAAATTTAGGTGCATCATGAAAAATAGCATAGATTTCCCTTTCAGTTATATGTATCACCCTTTTCACCCCATAAATTAGTAGGTTTTAGTGGAAATGAGCCATGTGATACATCAGAGGAGCTAGCCTCATTAAAAATCCTAGAGGTTTACAACCCAATATTAGGTAAACCAAAGCATAGGGTCATTCCCATATTAGACTAGATTTGAGTAGAAGACTTGAATAATCCTTTGATCAGCTAGGGTGTAATTTAGGTCTCTAACAATTTTGGCACACTTGGTGAGACTTACTACATTATTCACTACTGAAGATTTTTGGTGTTCTATTCATCCAATCAACCTTTTAAGGCAAGTGTTCAAACATCAATTTCAACTCTAATAATATATCATCTAGTTAAGTAGCCTAAATAAGTTCCTAATCATCATAATATGATATGTACAATCAATCATATTTTGATCAGTATGATAATTCTCTACCTCAGCATCACACTTATCAAGCAAATAATGTTTGTGTTCCCTCCAAGTGGCCCTTAAATATCATATCATCCCTATTATGGTATTTGTCCTCCTCTCAAACCTACATATGACCAAGTCTTACCTCTTTTGCATTCAAATCAATCTTTAATTCCCCTTGTCAAGACCAAGCTTATCATATTACATCCTTGTCAGGAGTCAAGCAAGGATTATCATTTTATATTGAGTTGATAAGAGAGATTGGTAGGGTTTTGGAGTTTTCTCTAGTTATCCATATCCATGTTATACAAGAGGCAATGAGTTATCTTTAATTGGTCATGAATAGATGGTTAATTTATGAGGGTAACAATGGTCATCTTGTAGAAATGAGGACATAACAATGATGAGAATCATGATCCAAAATATAGACAATCTGTTGATATATTATGAAGAGTAACAAGCTCATTTAGATTAATTTTATGTGTCCTCTCGCCTTCAAGAGTCTCAAGTTCAACCTTCAAGAGTTCTTTATCATCCCCCTAATCAACCTTGTCAATGTCCATCCTTATCAAAACTCAAAGAGGCAATACTAGACTAAGGCAGAATAATAATGAAAATGAATGAGGGGGTTAAAATTGGAAAATAATTCCCTATTCATGCCATGGAGGGGATAGAGATCTTATTTCATGAGTTTTGGAATGTGTGGGAATTCATTGAAGAAGTTGACTATCCACAGGTTGAGAATCAAGAATTGAAAGGGTGGGTATTATCCATTAAAAAAGTGTTTGAGAAGTGGGAGAAGAGTATGTCAAAACTAAATCAATTAGTTTGACCTCTCCTACCCCTATTCCCATTCCCACTCAAGAGCATGAATTCATTCCATCATAAATATTTTCCAACACATTCAACCCTAGCTATGCCATGCCTTCACTTGTGAGACCACCCTCTCCTATAACCATTCAAAATGAAGAAAAGGTGTATATTCCATACTCATTTCCATCATGGAAATTAGTTTACAAGGGACTAGAAAAGGAGGTGTTGGTTGTGGAGGTCTAAACACCAGTTCAAGAACCACCAAAGAAGCCATTAAAAGTCCTTAACTAGAAGTACACTCTCTTAAAATGCAAGCAAGGTAAACTTTTTCACCCTCCCACCATCTCCCTCTTGGAGAAAGAATTTGTTTTACAAGGAATAAAGGAGGAGCTTGCAGTCATAAGTGAGCCATGGGAGGACAATGTAAGTGTCTATGATGAGGAAATCATGATATGCATCCCACTTCATAGGGAAGATCATATTTTATCTTTCAAGTTGTAAGAGCTTGATGAGAAGAAAGAGGATAACCTTAATAAACCTATTATAGAGGTTAAGGTTATCTCAAACAACCTAAAATATCAATGGCAACATTTGTGCTTAGATTTAGTGAATGGATGGAAAACCTTAATGTTTCAAACTTACTTTAAGAAGAGACTCTTCAAGTTGAAAATTGGGAAAACCTTGAATTGACTACTAAAGTCCCATTATATATAGATGAAGAAGAGGATTAGAACCAATTTCTTGAGGTTTTTCCACTTCAATATGAGGTGTTAGTTGAGGATAGCCTTGATATGTTGGAGTTAGAGGAAAGCAAATCAGACCTTGGATGGTCAATCCAAACTTCATTTTAATTTAAATAATAAGATGATAACTTGAGTAAGGTTGATGAAAGAGAAATATCAAGTGCTCAAGTGATACAGCTTGATGAAAATACTAGTGAATATCTTGAAGAGTTATGACAATAGTTTAATAACATAACCAAAGAGTTTAAAGAGGGACATGCCCTTATTTTAGGAACCTATGAGAATACTGATCTAAGCATGATTATTCCTAATTTTTATAATGATAATGTGGAAGAACATGGTATTTTTGAACCACCAAGTGAACCAAGTGCAGTTGTTCC
The DNA here is from genome assembly GCA_037957365.1 of Torreya grandis. Classification (NCBI taxonomy): domain Eukaryota; kingdom Viridiplantae; phylum Streptophyta; class Pinopsida; order Cupressales; family Taxaceae; genus Torreya; species Torreya grandis. The sequence continues at coordinate 213,359 of JARHVA010002164.1, forward strand.
CAAGAGCTTAAATTAAGTCTTCTTGTAAGGCTTCATCAAGGGTGATTAACAACATCCAAAAATTACTCTTGTAGTTCAACATGAACCAATATTGTAATACTTGGACCAATATATCTACATTATAGACATATTTCATCCATTGGAGAGCACATCAAAAGGATTGGTCATCAAGCTACTCAGTACCTTTAAATCAAGGTATTTTTCATCTTGGTCTATTACAAGTGAATGATACTCAAATTTTTCCATTTTAAATTATTAAAATATATTTCATTATTTTATCTAAGTGCCTATGTGCACATTTGTTTAGTAAGTTAGTTTCCTTTCTATTCTATGTTCCCTTGATTAAGTGCCTTGGGCACTTTATTATTGTTTTGTTTTGGGTACTTGTTATTTTAAGATTAATTATACTATAAAGGGTCTACCTTGAGTCAATTTCAAATTATCTAAGAGCAAATACTTATGACTCCATGCCCAATGGATCAAACAAGGTAACTAGTCTATTGCATAGTAGGTAAACAACCCCAAGATGTTGCCATAAATGTTGGCTAATTTTGGCCCACATATAAATATTATAATTATATGGATGAAATTAATATATTTATAGATGTAATGAGAGGTTGAAGGATCTCATATTTTTTTACAAATATTTTGAAACACTTTAAGCAAGTTTAAAGTGCAATTTGTTGATCCTTGGGAAGTAGGCTTGGAAACAAGTTGAGGATTGAAAAATGAAAAAGACCATTAGGGTCTCATGGTGTTTCAAGAATTCAATGGAATGAAAATTATTTCACAAAGGCTTATAATTCCATTGGATAATTCTAAACAGACAATAGTTTCTTGCACGAGTCTAGAGGAACTAGACTGTCATGAGCATGTCATGTAAAAATGGACAAATTCATCTGGTTGCACATTTAATAAATGAACTTGGGGAGCTTAAAAATCTAAAATATTGAATGGACATGAATTTATTAATGCCTTGAACATTATCTAAAAAATTCATATCTTGATGAGTGTGTTATCTCAAGATACAAAGATTCAAAGTTAGACTTGTAGAATGAGACATGTATGGGGACATCAAGTTTATGCCTCATAAAATATCCATTTGAATTCAAATTCTCCAATGTTGAACATGAAGTTGAAAAGTGTCAAGACTATGGTAGATAAAGTTAATATATAATGGCGAGTGGCAACCTAACAGTGTCAGTGGGTCTCAAAGATCTCATGACATGTAATTAATCATACATCAAAGATCAACATTGAGCATCGAGTTCAAAGGTCAATATGAACATGCAACTAAAAAGTGGAAAAGTGGAAAGATCATGGGAGCTCATATTAGATATAATGGTGTATAGAAACTAAAAAATCTAATGGGCCCAAGAAGATCTATGGTGTACTTGAGGTCAAGAAGTCAAATAACTGATAGTAAGATCTTTCAGAATGATTATGGAGTTGATAGACGACACAATTTGAGAAGGCTCAGATCAATATCAATGGCCATTATTAAAAGATGAAAACTAGAGACTTTAAATAGAGGTCAAATATGGTTTAGGTCAAACTAGAGTATTTTTTTGAAGGGAATATGTCACTATTAGAGGAAAGTCAAACATCCTTAAGCATAAGATGTAGTGATATAGTTAACATTGTTAATATTCAAGCTCTGTCACCATTAAAGCATAGTGTCAACCTATGGTTTTAATATTTATAACTTATGAGGCCCATCTTCTAGGGTACAATATTATTCCTTGACTATGTTCATTTCTTAAAAATAAGATCTATGTATACAATGAGTCCTTAGTTCTTGCAAGGTTCAAAGGGAGAATGGTTATATTTAGACCTAATGGAGATTAAAAACATGAGGATATGCATCTTGTAGGATTTTTAGGATTTTTATTGATATATAGTATCTAAATGAAAACCAATAATTGGATTATTTTTTGATCTATAGTTAAGACCTATGTTCAAGTTGGGGGAGGGGTAGGTTTGAAGTGTCTCATCTTTAGACATGGTTATATCTTCAACAAGTCTAAAAGCAGACGTGGCATGGATATATTAGGATCAAACACATGATGATTTTTTCCTCATAATGAAGCAAGTGGAGATGGTGTGGAAGATCAAAACAAAGAGATCTGGTGGTTGGAGAAAGCAATTAGAGAATTCATTTCTATTTTAGTGCCGTTAAATATTTTCTCCAATAGTAAGATCATGACTCATCATCCTGAAATAGATTTTTGACTTCTAGTGAATTTCTCAACCAATAAAAAGAGATTAAATTTTATTGAAGTAAATGAAGGTTGACTTGTTGATGAAGAATCATTTTTGATTGGATAAAATATGGTTTAGAATTCAAGAAATATGATTGTAGCTCATTGATTGATTCCTTGATATGTGATCCCTCTTCTCTCTTTTCCTTTTTTCTCTATATTACCCATTCTTTCCCATTTATAATATATTTATCCATCACTTGGGCATGAATAAAATCTACCAATATTGAGCTTTATTATCTCTTGAAATAAATAGATGACTATTTTAGATTCCATTGTTCTTATATAGTGTGTTAATGTTAGTTTCATTTGCATGTGGTAGAAATGTCTCCCTTTTCAAGTCCTAATATCACCTAGCTACTAGTTTATCTCACTATGTAGGTCATGTTTAGTATTTAAATCCATTTAATTAAAGATAGCATGTGGATACATTGACTAGTTAGTGCATTGAATTTGGCCTTTCCATCACTTCCCTTAGGTTTTGATTACTTGGTAAACCTCTGCATGAAATACTAATGCATAATAGACATTTGGAGTTGTAGATTTAATCTTTTGCTTGTCTCATTGGTGATTTTAGAAGTTCAAATAGAGTGGATGAGAAATAAATTTAGGTGCATCACCAACATTAGCTTAGATTTCCCTCTCAGTTATCTTTCTCTCCCTTTTCACCCCAACAATTAGTAGGTTTTAGTGGAAATGAGCTAAGTGATACATCAAAGGAATAATCCTCATTAAGAATACTAGAGGTCTGACCCAATATTAGGTAACCCACAACCTAGGTTCATTCCCATGTTGAACTAGAATTGAGTAGAGAACCTGAACAATCATTTGCTTAGCTAGGGTAGAATATAGGTCTCTAATAGTTACTTTTTTTTCTAATGGTGTTTTTTGTTCTTATTTAGTAGACACTATTATCTATTTTGGTCTTGGAATCATGGTCTACTTGTTCCTTGTATAGGGTTGGGTCCCTCGTAAAAATAAACTTGATTTACCCTTATTAAGAAAAAAAATACAAATAAATTATGCAATACCAAGTATAAACCATCTTCTTTCTCAAAAATGACATTATTTCCAATAACTCAAACAACAATGTCCTATGTAGGTTATTTTCAATGAATTACATTCAAACCTAAATATTATTTTATTTACATAAGACATAAATAAGTAATATATACACTATATCATTTTCACAATTTCATCTCTTTTTCTTAATACAAAACCACATAAGATTTGATTATATCCAATCAATATAAAACATACAATCTCAAAATGGATTATAAACACAAAATCATGTTTCCTCATAGTTTTAGTCAAGCCCCTAAGCCTATTATTTACTTCTTGACATTCTTCAACTTTTAATGACAATTTCATCATTTCCTTATCTTGTAAAAATATAATATTTACAACTAATATAAATGTAGAACTCAATAATCTACCTGTAGTTCAACCATACTAATTCAAAAATGTGAAAAAATCATTACAAAACAATCTAACATTTGAAAGTGTGTTTTTTTAGCATCTACCAACTCTTTACTCATTATTTTTATTCAAATTAATTTAAGCTAAAAGTATATCCAATGAACTAATATCAATTTCAAATTTATATAGTCATCTATATAACCATTCTCAAATATTCGTACTATACACCTACAACTTTACATGTATCTCCAAATGGAAATAACACTATCCTCAACTTTTATCACTAATTATTCATTTTATTCATGTATTTACATAGCTAAATGAATATGTTTTCATGTGTGTGTGTATATTTAATATTTATATATACCTATAAATTTAATTCAAAATAAAAATTTAGTTATATACTACCTTATAACTCAAAATCTGCATCATGGGCTATTTATCAATAGAAATACAACTATAGGCTATCAAAGCTTAATAGACTTCCAATCCATCTAAACATAATTTTATTTTCATATTACATAGTTAATTTATGTATGTACATCTAAAATATTTATTTATTTTTATAACCATTTTATATATCCTTAAAAATTTGCACAAGATTTGAAAGGTCTACTTTTATCTAAAATATATTTTGATTTATTCTATTTTAACTCATTTTGATAATATATAGGTTAGTACGAATGTTACCTAGGGTATATACATATAAAGGTTATATATGAGTCATACCACTATAATTATAAAATTTAAGATATATTCTTTGAATTTAAACTATTCCTTAGGTTAATAAGACTTCCTAATTACTACCCATTCCAATGCTTTAAATAAATTCAAGAAATTGTCCATTTTCTACGTATTTAGAATGGTTCAAAAAGAACATAATTTTCATAATACTAGGAGAAAGTATAAATATACATCATAAAAAATTGAATAAATATCTAAGTTATGTACAAGATAAATATTACAATGAAGGTATTTCTATGTGGTGGATTAACACTCACTAATTTTTCCATTATTTTAAAATAAATGACTCAACTTCATATATGTGCCTATGGTTAGAACTGAGTTCCATTCCCAAGTCTAAGAATATGAAACCCTAATTTTTTCCATCATATACATTTAATTTTCTTTCATAAAGGGCTCATCATCATGTTTATAGGTATGTGGAGGGAACAAGTTTCCATCCCCAGGTCCATAAATATGAAATCTTATATTTTATATACAAAATATATCATTACATACATTCAATGAATACCTTTTGTAACCATATCAAATAATCATATTATATTTTATTCCTTATTAAGACTAAATCTACAATCAACTCAAAATTTCAAACTCAAAGGTTAAACAACTTGGTTTTATAATGGTTGAGACTTAAATGTATGTAATGGTATATTTTGTTCTTTCTTACTAAGATTCTCCTTTTGTCATCCCCCCATTATCCTCTTTTTCTTCCCCTTATCTTTTTTCCACTCCTCATCCATGTATTTCATTATGAATGCACATTCACTTAAACCTGGTATACATACTTTACCTATTAATTCATAGTCTATTACCCTAATTTTCAGAATGGACATCACATGAAACTTTATCATCATTGAAAAAATGTCCAAGTCAAAACACAAACATGACAACTAAAACCTATTTTATTCCCATTCAAACTACGTGGTAATTTGTTATTAACACTTTTACCAAATCAAAATCCAATGTTTCAAGTCACAAAAAACTATTAATTTAATTGATTTAGTTTATTTTACCATATTTCACCCCTAGGTTATAAAAAGGGGCATAAAAGTATACAACTCACACAATATCCACAAACACCCAATAGCCCTATAAGATAAAATGCATTAATGGTTAAACACAACATAGTTTAGTTCATATTGATATTTTAAGGAAACACAAACAATCAATACATGGAATTCACATATTATTCTAATAAAAATCATCAAGATAAGTAACAAACTTAAAACAAATATAAATATGCTTTACTAACTGCAAGGATGGATAATGTAAAATAACACTCAACATTTATGAAGAATACTTATTATGATTTATTTCATTCTAATAAATAAAAGTGTAGTGTGTGTGTGTGGGTTTGATTCATATATCTATATCCCTAATTATTATATATACATCCTTCTCCCCTATGATACTCTCCCTATGTACCACTAGGTGAGGGTGGAACAATCCTACAACCACCTCGATAAAAAAAGGGTAGTTAGTCTAAGCTTGAAATAAAATAATCAAGTACTCTATATATATATATATATGAATTAATATAATTAAAATCAAATCTAAAAATGAAAGCATAGTAAAAAATGAAAATAGAAAATAATGCAATCATAAGCATATTCAAATGGTATCCAACATAATTTATCATGAAAATAATGATATAGTTGTCAATCATACAAAATAAATATCCAGATATCTAATGAAAATTAGAAACTACTAATCATTAGTTTTACATCCCATAATAATACTAATGTATTTTTTTAAGAGTGGGATAAGATGTGACATCCCCCCATTAAATATGTCATTATCCCAATCAATTTTATTTCAAACAATAGTTTTAGAAATAATTAATAATGTTCAATACAAAAAACATTTAAATAAATGAGGAAACATCCTAAATAATTCATCATAATTTCCCATGTAGTACTATCTTTAGAATATCTGACCCACTAAATATTTCATTATGATACTTCCCTATTACACAAGATAATATTATGAGTATTAACTATTATGATTGGTTTTGCTATGACAACCCCTAGATCCATAACCTGTAATACATTCTAGTTCAAAACATGTGAAGGACCAATCATATATTTCTTAAGATAAGATACATGAAAAACATTATGCATTTGAACTGAAGATGGTGATTTCAAGTATATATTCTACATGATTGATCACTTATAGAACCTTTAAGGGTCCCACATATCTTGGTGAGTTTTTTTTTTAATTTCCCAAACTTAATAACACTCTTTTACAGTTTGACTCATAGAAAAACTTTAATTCCAACTAAGAATTGCCTTGTTATTTTTAGATTATCATAAAGTTTCTACCTATCATTTCCTTCAACCAATATTTTCCTTATTAAATTTACTTTTTATTTCATTTCAAAATGCATATCAAGTCCAAATAATCTTTATCTTCCAATTTATCCTAGTTGATTAGTATTTTACACCTCCTACAATACGATGCCTTAAAAAGAAGCATTTTTAATGCTGATTGGAATGAGTTGTTATAATCAAACTCAACCAATGGTAGGTATTCTTCATATTTTTATTTTTAGTCCCTAAAATACATTCATAAAAGATACTCCAAAATATAATTCACTCTTTTTGTTTTTCCATCTATTTCTAGATGGTAAGTTGTACTAAAATTTAGCTATGTACCCAATTTAAAGTGAGAGTTTGATAGAATATTGAGGTTATTATAGGGTCCTTGTATGAAATGATATTTTATAAAAACACATATAATCTATATATCTTCTTTAATAAACCTTTTGGTGAGCATTGGTGCATCATCTGTTAAATTATCTAAATTGAAGTGAGCTACCTTGGTGAGTTTATCCACAACTATAAATATCATGTCAGGTGCTTTATAGACATATACAATCCTTGGAAAAATTCAATGATAATAAATTTACACTTCCATTTTATTATGGAATGTGGGTATAAGAATCCATCAGGATGCATGTGTTTAACCTTAACTTGCTGTCATTCTAAGCATCTAGACACAAAGTCTATTACATTCATTTTGAATCCATTATATAAATACAATGATCTTAATTATGTTAGGATTTTAGTCACTTTAGGGTGTCCTAAATATGGAGCATTGTGAAACTCATTTATCATAATATTTCTTAAATTTTCCCTATCAAATGCATAAATTCTACCATTATATCTCAAAAACCCATCATTCTCAAATTGAAATCCTTGGTATCTATGATCTTGAGAATTCCTTGATAATAATTTCTTTACCTTCTCATAGGAATCATCTCTAGGTGATAATTTTACTACTTTATCTCATAAAGTACTCCTTATATTGGCTAATTTTTTAATGTAGCTTCTATGACTGAGGGCATCTACAATTCTATTTTATTTTCCCTTAATGTAGTTAATGTTGAAATCATAGTCTGATTAAAATTATAACCATCACCTTTGATGATCATTAAGGTTAGGTTGGGTAAATATATACTTGAGTCCTAAATTATCTATTTTAATCTTAATAGGATTTCCCAACAAATAATGCCTCAAAATTTGTAAAGCATGCACTATGGTAGCTAATTCTAGGTCATGTAGAGCATAATCAACCTTATAAGGATTCAAGTTCCTTGATTTATAAGCTAAAATTGAGCCATCCTACATAATAACTCCTAACCCTCTCCTAATTTTTTTTATAACTAAAAGATGACCATTTGGATCAAGAATCTGCAACACTAGTGTTGAAGTGAGCCTCATTTTTAGAACATAAAAGGATTTTTTACACTTATTAAACCAAAAAAAACATTGCTCTTTCCTCTTAAGATAGGTGATCAGATTTTCTATCTTAGATAAATTTGGCATAAATTCTTATATTAACATACTAAACCCATAAAAATATGCACACCATGCATATTTTTAGGTGTTATCCACTCTATAATAGATCTAATATTTGATGGATCCATAAAAATTCCTTCTACAAAGACATTATCTTCTAAGTATTGTACTCTTATTCAGAATAAATCACACTTAAACAATTTACCATAGAGTTTATGCTTCAACAATATATGTAATACCAAATATAAATTCTCAACATGATCTTCTTTACTTTTAGAATGGATGAGAATATCATCAAGGAAGACTAACACAAACTAATCAAGGAATCTCTAAACACATTATTCATGATGTTCATGAATGTGGCATGCAAATTTATTATTTTAAAAACAAGCATCATAAAATCATAATTCTCATTTCAAGTCCTAAAAGTTGTTTTTTGAATATCCTTTTCTCTAATTCTCAATTGATGGTACCTGACATAAAGATCAATCTTTGAAAAGACTATTTAAGCATGCATCTAATCAAAAAGATCATTGATGCATGGTAAAGGATATATATTCTTGATTGTTTCCTTATTTAAAATTTGTTAAAATATGCATAAGTGAAGGGTTCAATCCTTATTTTTGATAAATAAAATAAGTGCACCCCATGGTGAAACACTTGGTGAAATTAACCTTTTGGCCAACATCTCCTAAATTTGAGCCTTTAGCACAACTAATTCAATTATTGTCCTTTTTTATGGAACTTTAGATTATGGTTATGATCTTAGAATGATACTGATAGTGAAATTAAATTCCCTTTTAATAGGTAAACCCAATAATTCTTCTAGAAATGCATCCCAAAAATCTTGAAAAAAGGATAGTCTTCTATTGAGGGTTCCTTAGTTTCTCAAATTTCATCTATTTTGACCATGAACACTTGACATCCATTTCAATTATCCTTTTTCAAATGAATGGATGAAATTTTCCTTAGTTTATACTCTCTTTTTCTCCTTGAATTTGGGTTTGATTTTTTAAATCATCTAAGTACTCAAATTTCTTAATAAAATAATAAAATTTGACTTTATGTTTAGAGAGCCAATTCACTCCTAGGATTACATCATATAATACTAGTGGTGCTACATAAATATCAATAATTATAGTGAATTCTAGAAACTTTAAATTATCCCCTACAAGACACCTATCAGCTTTGACCTTGGATTCATTACTGTATTGAACTGACCAAACACTTTGCATAATAAAAATAAAAATAAAAATAAGATGCCCAAAAAACTACATGATACTTAAATGGGAGAGACTTGAAATTATGCTTGAAAATGGTTAACTACTACATAAATACACTTCTAAAACATTATTTGATGTGATGTAGAGGTGGATATATTCTTATTTATACCATTTGTCTTCCACTAAGGATAATAATTAGAATAATGGTCTCCTCCACATGTAAATCATCTAACACATGGTCCCTTTAGCTTAGCTTGATTAACTCCCTTGAATCCTTATCTAAAACCACTTCTACATTTCTTATTCCTTGAAGCATTACAAAATATTGAATTCTAGCTATTGAACTAGTTCTTGAAATTCCCATTCTATTTCAGTTGTTTCTATTGAATTTTATCTTTGAACTTCAAAAATTCTTTTTGAATTTTTATTTGACCTCATCAATTGGATTTAATTTTTTCTCCTACTTAACTAATTTTTAAAAGACATGGTCCATGGTGGATGGTCCATGCACATACACTTCACACCCAATTTCAGGTTTTAAGTCCATGATGAGCTTCCTGATCTAAAAAATGTTCATCTTTTTGATAATGTCAAACATACTTCAAGAGTTTTATAAGTTTATCCTAGTATTCATTTACTAGTAGATATCCTTGTTTCAAATTATATAAATCTATTAATTTATGATAAAAATACAACTAGGATAACCATTGTGCTCTAAAAAGAGTTACACATTACTCTGAAGTAGTGGTAGTGGATTCAAGGTTAATATCAAGATTCTTATTAGCCCACCAAATTATTGCTTCACTAGTCAGTTGGTAAGCTCCCAAAATAGCCTTGGTTACCTTAAAATAATTATGAAACTCAAAATATTTTTCCATTTATATAATACAAACTTTAGATCCATCTCCAAATACCATTCCATCAAATTTGGGTTGATTTACTTTCTTCATATATCACAGAATCTCTATATCTACTTGAACTCTTACTACTTGTTCATCATCATGACCCTGATCTTGAGGCTCTTCTTGACTAGCTGATTGTTCCTCTATAACCTATTATTCATTTTCCTCCTCTAGTCCATGAACTTATTATTCTAGGACTGATATCTAGTCTCTAGTCTCATTCATGACAATGAGTATTTAATCACATTTTATAACTTATTAAGTTGTTAGTTGATTAAAATCATATTGAGGGTTCACATTTGAAGTCCCCTCTACACTTGATTTACCTTTTGCCATTCTCATTACTAAAAATGTGATAATTAATTTAATGTTTGTGGACTCATTAGGTTCAAGTGTTAAACCTTTACTCTAATACCATAATGTTTAAACTCCACTAGGATATATAAAATTTACTTATTTTTAAAAAAAATACATAAGTATTACTTATAACATCATCAATAATCAGCTATATATTCCACTGTTTGACTAATAAATGTTTCTAAAGTAATAAATGCATAAACATATTAACCCACTAGTTAAAATATGATCCATTTAATTTTCAAACAATCTCCAATAGAGAATTATATGAATGTTTATCATAAATAATTCTTAGATATGTACATAGGTACACTGGAATAATTCTCAAGTAGATGTAGAAAGAGATAAGTACATTGGTACACTACAATAATTCTCAAATACAACTATAAATAAGCATAAAATCATTGTTATTAAAATATTCAAATTTATTTACAAGTCTTATAAATACTATTTTGATGAATAGTCATCAATCATAAATTAATAGATATTACATTTCAATATAAAATTAGATATACAAGATAGAATGTACAATAATACAAATAAGCCTCATAAAATTTTCAATGATCCATACAAATAGCCATGAGTGTGATTTTCAGATGGTTGAATAGATAAAGAGAGGGAGATCATCATCAAGGTGATTTAACTCCAATCACAAATTATCAGTCTCCCACACACTTCCCCATTAAGAGTGTCCCTTCCCTTCATAAAGGGGTAGATAAAATTAGTGCAGATATTGATAAATCAATCAGAGACCATGTGTGTAAAATTACTAGTACATGCAACAGTCACATAGAACATAGAATACAATCCTCTATGTAATATGACATCATAATACATACATAAAACATAAATTAAAATGAAATGACAATGCCTCAGCTATAACATTATTTTGGCCAAAGTTTTCAATATATAAATTAGATCTCTCATGGATCTGAGTCAATTCCATTCAGACAAACTCTTTCCTAATGAATCAAAATCTATCATATGATATCAGGGGGGTAAATATATGGGTATATTAATCATTGCTATTAATTTTCATAAACATATTCAAGGCATAATAAATATAGATTGTAGAATACTAAAAAATACAAACAAAAAATGTAGTACTAGGTATAAGCAATCATCTTTCTCAACAATCACATTGTCTCCACTAACTCAAACAATAATGCCATATATAAGTTATTTTTAATGAATTACAATCAAACCCAAATATGATTTTACATCTAGAAGACAAAACCAAGTAATATATACACTATCATTTTCACATTTTCATCTCCTTTTCTTTACATAAAACCACATGAGATTTAATAATATCCAATCAATATAAATCCAAGAATCTCAAAATGGATTATAAAAACACAATTAAGTTTCCTCCTAGTTTTAGTCAAGACACTCCACCTCTTATTTACTTCTTGATAGTCTTCACCTTTTAATTTCAATTTCATCATTTACTTATTTCATAAAAAAATAATATTTATAACTAATAGAAATGTAAAACTCAATAAATCACATGCACTTAAACCATATTGATTCATAGATCCCAAATAATTATTACACAATAATATAACATCTAATTTTTTTTAGCATATACCATATCATAACTCATTCTCTTTATTCAAATTCATTTAAACTAAATGTATATCTAATTAATTAATATCCATTTTAAATGTATAGTAACCTATATAACCCTACTCATAGATTCCTATAATGAACCTATATTTGTATGTGTATTTTCAAATGGAAATAACACTAATTTCAACTTTAATCACTAAGTATTCATTTTATTCATGTATTAACACAAGATAAGTGAATATTTTTTCATGTGTGCATTTGGATGTGTGTGTGTATGTTAGAGAGTTGCCAATGATTTCATGGTGATGTCATGAAGGTGTCCTAGTGAGTGGATGAAGTGCCTTATTAGCCCAAGTGATAATGATGAAGTGTGAAATGTGCTTGTCCTAGCATGCTTGAAGGAGGCTTGGTTGATCTTTAGTTTTGGTATGGCTAGAGATGATCAAAGATGAGTATGGAGTTTTTGAACATGAGAAAGGGGTCCTATAAAAAAATAATAATGCTTTGGGTGCTTGTCTGTATGATTGGAATTCATCTGATAGTCCATTATTTTCATCTAGACATTTTGGGTCTAGTGGTAGAAAATATGAGTAGGCAATTCTTTGATGTCATAATTACCACGTCTAGATGAATCAAGGGGATTTGGTCATTTAGTTTTGATCACATTAGTGCATACTTTTTATGCATAAAGTCTCAATTCATGTGATGAATTGAACTCAAATATATGTGGGTACAAAGTTATGCTCTTAGTCATTTTTGATAGTGTTTTTTATGTTTAAATAAAACCAAATAAACATATCAATGATGCAAAAATTAAAATTCATAGAAGTTTTAGGATGAAATGGCCACATGGGTTTGTTTATATTATTCCTAGTTCTTATGCATTAAATTTTAGGTTATGCACCTAAGTGTGATAAAATATATGTAAGTACAAAGTTAGGCTCCCAGGTAGTTTGACATTGTTTTCCCATACTTAGCAAAAATTACATAAGTTAAAAAATAGTTGAGTAAGTAGTTTGGTGATGGAATATGTCACACATGTGGAAATTATAGAATAATAAGATCATATGGGTTTTTTCAATTTTGTACCTAGTTAATTTGTGTTAAATTTTAGATCATGCACTAAAGTGAGTGAAAATATATGCATGTGCAAAGTTGGCCTTCTAAGTAATTCTTGACATTGTTGGCTCTGTGGCAAAATAATCTAAGTGAGTAGATTAATGGCATTATATCTCACACATGTGAATGTTTTAAGAGTATTTTGACACATGGTTAGATTAACCTATTTGAGGAGATCATATGGTCCAAATTTGAGAACATGTGAGTGAGAAAGATAAAATTTATTGAGGTTAAAAGTTGGCTTCTTAGATGGATTGAAATGGTTCCCATAGTTAATTTTGCACAAGGTAAATTTTGAAAAACATCAATAGAGCACATTGCTCCAAGATGTCATGAAGCAGTGAGATGGTGCCAAGTGTTCAATGTTTAATACTGTGTAAAAAATATTATCAAGATTCTTCCAAGAATCAACAGTGAGCAGGTGATCATACAGATAGAAATAATTGGTGTGTATTAAAGTAAAGAGGTCAAAGTGAAATTTGTCTAGCATGGATAAAGTGAGGATAATCTCAAAGAGATTGATGGAGTGCATGAGGTCAAAATTTCAAGAGTGCATGAGATGAGGTCAACATGTTCAAGGTTTAACATTTAGAATTGGTACACTATATGTTAAAAGTTGAGATTAATATAATTAGATCAATGATTCATGTTTAATATGAGTAGTGAGGAATAAAGGTGTGATCATGGTGTTTTATTTTTAATTTTGACCATTTGGATTCAAATATTTGAATTTAACAAAGGAAAAACCAATACTAAATCGATGTGCCATAACTTTCAATTTATGTATAATTTGACCATGATGTTAAAATAAAAGATGAAGAGGAATCCATGGTGAATCTAATTAACATAATTTAAATATATATAAGTATTAATAGTCAAAGTTATGAAAGTATAACGTTGATTATGTGTTTGACTATGTTCTCCAAGTGACTCAAGAAGGATGTTCAAGCTTATGTTAATGTTGTTTCAATGTTTTAAGATGAAATATTGATCATAGCATGTTGTAGAATCAATAAGGACCATATATGTGCATTATGAAGGATTGACTAATTGTATTCAGTATGAAAAAATGTTTAAAAGTCAACTATGTATTCATTCATGGTGACTGTGTACACAAAATGTTGTTTGACTGAATTATGCTTAAGCAAAAGGGTACTGTGATGGTTGTTGGAACTTAAGAAAGGCCTATAGATCATGTGGAATGGGTAAATTCATTTGTAAATTATTCTTATGTTTCTTTATTTTCTCTAAGAAGTGTTAAAGAGCTGAATGGGTCTCCATAGGACCTAAAAGTGACTTAGGCCTATTTGAAAGAAAGTTATGCTTAAGTATGAACCATGTTAGATTACTTAAGGGTGAAGGCATTTGTTATGGATGATAGGAAATATTTTGAACTTGTTAATTCATGATTTATCTATAAATGGTGAAACCAAATGTGTTGGTTTCTAGACTTGTGAGTAAGACTAGTATAAGGTCTATGTGAGAGTTGTGGAGTGAAGGAGAGGTAGAGTGCCCAGTTGATGAGTTAATAAGTAGAGAAGATTTTTGACTATGTGTGTGACTTATAGGTCATATTTTTGAGGTTATAATAGTTATATTTTAGTTTTAGGATACGTGAAGAGGTCTGAATGTGCATATGAGGACAATTTGAGTGAAGGAGAGAGATTGTGGTATACTTATGTGAGAGGCCTATATAAGATAGAGAGGGAGTTTGTGTGGGTGTTATAAAAAGAGATATCCATCATTAGTTGTTGAATACTTAATTTATAAGGTGGAGGTGTTCAAGGAGGGTCTAAAGGACTTAATATTCCTTAGTGGAAGTTGCTCCTTGTAAAATAGGTGTTTCACTAAAGGCCTTTATTTAGGAGGATATGATCAAAGTTTTTTGGTCTAAAGTAGTTGACCAGTATCTTGTTTATAATTTATTATAGGATATTAGTCCATGTGTTTCAATATTGGGAGTGGTTTTTATTCCCTATGAGGGTTTCCCATAGGAACTATGTGTTATGTGTTTGATCTTGTGTATGCATTGAATGAATAAGTTCTCTTGTTAATGTTGCTTGATAAAGTTAATATATGCTAAGTGTTTAATAGTTTGAAAGGATTGAAATTTTAGTTGAAATATCTAGTTTCACTAATTCACCCTCCCTCTCAATGATTTTACCTCTAACAATTGGTATTAGAGTAGGTACTTTCATAAAGTCTTGATAACTTTAAGGTGATCCAAGGTACAGTATGGGTAGTCATCAAACAGGCTTCTCTACTAAGCAAACACCAATGTTTTATAGATCCATTTATGCTTTTTGGAGTGTGAGGATGAGGACATACATTATGTCCCTAGGTTTTTATGTATGGAAATCTATTGTGGATGGTTATGTTTCTCATACTACTCTTCCATCTCGTGTTGTAGATAAGAAGTTGTTTGAGAACAATTCCAAGGCAATGAATGCTATCAGTTGTGGTCTTCTAAAGGCTACATACACCAAGGTAACCCATTGTAAATCTGCTAAAGAGATATGGGAGAAAATGTATATCATATATGAAGGAGATTCAAAGGTTAATCTTGCCATGTTATAGACTCATAGAAGGTAATTGAAAGTCTCAAGATGAATGAACAATATTTTATGGCATCCTTTCTATAGAGAGTTGATGAGATTGTGAACATTATCAAAGGTTTGAGAGAGAACCTTGATGAGACTAATATAATTAAAAATTTATTAAGGTCTCTATCCCTCAATTTTGATCCAAAAGTATCTACTATAGAAAAAAGTCATGATGTTACTTAGTTGAGTATGGATCAATTACATGACACTCTTACTACCTATGAGATGAGGAAGAATGATGATATAACACTAAAGAAAGAAGCAACATTCAAGATAAATATGAAGCCAAAGAATAAGTTACAAGGTAATAAAATCAAAGAGGATGACATTTTGGTATAGATGAGGATGAAATAATTGCTTTGATTTCAATAAAATTGAGAATAGGTTCATGCAAGTATAAAGGTAAACTACCCCTTAAATACTTTAATTATGGTGGGATAGGAAATTTTGATAACAAGTGACCTCATATGTATAATAAGGATGATGATGAAGAGCATGATCAAGGTCATAATAATGGAAATAGATAATTTATGTCTTATAAAATAAAAAAAGGGATTTAAAATGTTTGACAACAAGAAGAAGTACTTCAAGGATAAGAAGATCTTATACACTAGAGAAGATTGTAGGTCATTAGATGAGAGTAAAGTCAGTGACTCAAAGTATAATCATGAACATGATGGTCCTATTAAAGATGAATCCCTATTAATGGCTAAAGAAGATAGTTTCTCACATCAAAAGGAGTCTACTTGGAGTGATTCAAATGATGATGAAGATGAGGTGGACTATGAGATTGTTTTGACAAATTCTCTTAAACAACTAAAGATTGAGAAGAAGATCAATAAGAAGATGAAATCTAAACTCAAGGAATATGAGGAGAAATTCAATGTGTTTAAGGAAAAATTGGTTGAAGACTCTAGAGAGCATGAAGGTGTTATCATGTTTCTTAATTCTAAGTTGGAATCTGTGTTTGTAAGTCTAAGAGCCAAAGAAAAAGAATGAAAGAGACTTGTTAAAAATGAATTTGCTTGGAACTATGATGGGGCTAATCAATCAAAAGGAATGATCAAGGTTTAATTATTCAACTATAATGATGTGGGAAACTTTTTAAAACATTGTTTTGAAAAATTAAGACAAGCAAAGTTTCTATTAAGGAGTATGGTCTATTAAAACTATGAACAAAGAGGTCACATTGCTAGATTTTTCAAGCAAAGGTCTAAAAATTAGAATAGGTTCAATCAGGCTCCAAGAGTGTAAGATATAAGGCAAGTTATCTCATAGAAACCAAAGGTGGTAAGTGTGAGTCATGATGAGAATGTAGGTCTAATTAATCTATTTTTTATGGTGGAGAATGCTTCAAAAGATGAAGAGTGTCAAGAGCTCTCATTGATTGCTCATATTGTGAATGAAGAGACCAAGCTCAAGGAGAAGACCAAGGTACTATTTGAGGTTGTTATTGAGATGTGTATGGATCCAAATGAACATCCTAATATTGTTGAGGAATATTCATTCAAAGGACATACATTGATAGTTCTTAGTGATGAGTTTATGAGTTGCAAGGTTTTTTTTTCAAAAGAAAATGTATGTCGAGATTCCATAGTTACTCCATGTGTTGTCAATTATATCTTGGAAAAGAAGGAGAGTGATATAGAAAAAGAAAAAGTTGTCATAGTTTATATTAAAGAGAAGAATAACAAGAGCAATAAGTCTAATAGATATAAGAGGATTCTAGTGGTTATTAAGGAGATGTGGGCCACTCTTGGCTTCACTTTATTTTTAAGCATTGGGGTGCAAAGGATGCCTTTATCTATGCTTCTTAAGATACTCCTTTTAGTGGAGAATAAAGTGTTGATGTGTTATTCTTTAGATGGTCCTAGAAGGTTAGAGATGAGTGTTCTTAGTTGGAATAGGTATGTCTAGGTAGAAGATATGTTGTGATGATTTTAGAGTGATGTCTTAGCTATTTATGGTCAGTCTATAGATTTATATTGAAGGTTTTCAAGTGACAAAAGAGGATTTGTGACTCTTAAAGATGATATTTTTGAATAGAAATTTATATTTATCTTATTATATCATGATCCAGGTGGTTTTATGGTCTAAAGGCATGTTAAATTCAAATTGGAAATTTTTGCTAGCTCTCAAGTTTCCCAGTTTATGCTTAAGAGCATGCAGGTCCTAAAATGTGTTATATGAAGTCAAGGTTAAAATTGTTGTGGAAGCTCAAATATTGGTCCAAAATTTTCTAATGGTTTTCTCTAGGTATGAAATAAGTTTCAAGAGTGTGCGATGATTGGAAGGTGTTGTGTTGACCTCATTTGTTTTGAGGTTCTAAGGTTTTGTGCTCTATTAGAAAAGTGGTTTGCCTTGTGAATTGAGGTTTAAGGATTATTAATATGTTGAATGGGATAACTGTGTTTTAAAATAAAACTTCACAAAGATATTAAGGTTTTTGGTTCTCAATTTATTCAATTTTTTTGTCAAATTGGAGGCCTAATTGATTAGTAGGTTTGTGAAGGAAGTATGTTACAAAAGATGAGCTAGGTGTTTCAAATTGGTGTGATTAAAAATGAATTTAAGATTGATTTAGATATGAAGTTTTAGGTATTGAAGATGTGTCTATTGAAATTTTTGGGCTTTGTAAGTTCTAGATAGGGCTACAAGGAGTCTAAACAAGCCTAGTCTTGAAGAAGAGTGATTTTTTATTCAATTTCTCCAAAATAGCAAGGCATGAGTATTTTAAGGTGAGTTGTCAAGTTTTTTTAGAGCATGTTTCCTATTTTGTGTGTGGCATGAAGTTTATTTGGTGATCATGGAAGTGTCTTAAAATAGAAGGCTAGTAAACTTGTATGGCGGTTCCTCATGGTGTATGGATATCTGAAGATGCTCAAGTGGTGAAATGGATCAAAAATATTAGGGGGAGTCCCTCTCAAGTGTTTCTTAGTAATTTAATTCATATTTAAATTATTTTTTGTACTCTTTCTTCTTTGGTTACAGTGCTTGATTGAAGAAAGTTTTGGCATCGGTGAAGAGGAAGGTGTTAAGACAAGAAGGGGTAGGATCAAGGTACAAGGGAGTTTATATCATATTTTTAAGGTGGTACTCTTATTTTGGTAGTATTTTTATGTACTCAAGATTAATTGGTACCAACTTTGTCATTATGTCAAAGGGGGAAAAAGTTCCTATTGTGAGAGTGCTTGAAGAGAAAGAAGGAAGGTGAACTGTATGATGTGTGTTGACATCAATGACAAAGGGGAAGATTGTTGGAGATTTGTCAATGATGTTGTGGTGATGTCATGAAGGTGTCCTAGTGAGTGTATGAAGTGCCTATTGACCAAATTTGATCTACATACCAAAATATGCCTAGTCTAAGAGTCCAATGGAAGGAACAAGATCCTATTTGAAGAGTGAATCATTATCACAAGGAGCAGATAGACCTCAAACATAGATCATGTAGAGTATAAATATTTAAAAACACTTTAATATTGCTTAAATTGTATTTTTTCAAATTCTAAGGGATAGGTCTATAGAGCAAAAATGAAGGATCTAATTAGGTTTCATGGTGAAACCAAATAGTTCAAAGTTAAGGACAAGTTGCACAAGAATTAGAAAGTCATTTGAGTAGCCAAAGTTCAAACACAAGTTCAGAAGGGCCTATAAGATTTCAAAATCTAAGTACAAAAACTTTGTTTTGACTATGTCCTTATATGGTAGATTTATTTCAGCCTTTTATTTTTCTAATTTTAAATCTTTCAAGACCCTTTTTTGGTTAAGTGTTGGAAATCTTTCAGACAAAATGTCTAAAGTAAAAGATGAAGATGGATTTCTCTCAAAGAAATTGTTTTGTAAGAATTTCCCTGAAGACCTTTTTAGTTTTGAGAAATTGCCCATAGTAAAATATTAAGGGTCATTTTTTAAGGTAAAATTGTTTGAACAATTTTAACGAAGGGTCATTATATAGGAAAGTGGTCTAAAAAAAGCTCAAAAGGCCATTTATTCACAAAAGGTCCAAAGCAAGAATTTGTGAAGGGTACCTTTCCAAGAAAAATGTCCTATAAATTTTTTTGAAGGGTCATTTTTTAGCAAAGTGTCCTAAGGAAAAAACCTAAAGGGTCATTTCTTCAATTAAAATCTTATAGATACGAGTCTAAAGGAAATGGCCTAAATAATTTCTATTCTATTAGAGTAATGAAAGTTATGCAAATGTCAATTTTAGGCCATGGAAAATAGTTATTTTTATTCCAATGGGTCCAAGATCAAAGGTGTGTATTCAATCTAAGAAAATATCTAACGACATGTGTAAGGTCAAGAAGTCAATGATATGTTCATGTAAGTATAAAAATCAAGCCTTGGTAAATATCCATTTGATTTCAAAAACCAAAGATATTTAAATGAGTGTCAAATTCAAGCATAGAAATGACCATTGAAATTCAAAATGTAGTGATAGGAGTGTGAACTTCATTGACATTCATGTAAACATCAAATTTTGAGATCCATAAAGTAACCATTTGGGTTCAAAAGGTCCTTAAAAGGTTTAAAGTTGGTTGAGATCTAATGGTCCACATGAGTTGACATACTAACACATGAGATCTAATAATTTGCATGGGAGACAAATGATTCAAAAGATCCCTAGGTTAAATACCTTAAAGAGCTACAAGTTAGATAAGATTTTATGGTGTGGTTCATCAACCCAAAATCCAATGGTGCACATTCAATAATAGGAAATTGAGTCAAATGAGATATATGGTGTGCATACATTTATACATCCAAATCAAATGGTGTGTAATCAAGTCAAAATGTCAAAGGGATATTTTGGTAGGAAATCAATGACTAATGTGCATTCATACATCCAAATATAACAATGTGAGTAGAGTCAATAAGTCATCAGAATTTATGGGACCAATAAGAATAAAGATAGTTGGGCATAATGTGTATGACCCAAGTTGGCAATCGATGACCAATGAACATCAAAAAAATCTAAAGGGCTTCTATTGAAGGTCGATGAACTAGTTATTTGACATAGGAAAAGAAAATCTTAAGGACCCATATCACCATTAGATCTTGATCAATAAAAGACATTGCCATACAGGAAAAATGGTTAAAGACAAGGCTCTATTGCCATTAAAGTTTAAACAAGACCTTTGATCGATAACTTCAAACTTGTCAACCTTGTTATAGAATCATTCTATTGACATGTTCATTTATTTCAAATGAATATTCCTCATACACATTAGCCTCTCAGCTCTCACAGGGTTTTGGATGAAGAACATGTGTTCAATATTGGAGCAGATATAAAGATAGATGGACTAGTGTTTATGAAGGTCAAGTAGTTTGCAAGTTTTCATGAATGTTGTGATAGTGTGAAAGCAAATGGTATGAGATTAGTTTTACATATATATGATGGACCTAGGTTTGATTTGGAATGAATATAGATGTAAATATGATCATAAAGAGGTGTCTTGCTTATCGATATGGTCACATTTTCAATAAATAGGTAATAATGGCCACCCAAAGTAGATGTGGCATAATTTTATCAATTCCAAGACATGATCCTTGTCAGTAGATCATTAGATGATATCATGAATTTAAAATAAGAGACCTGGTGGTTAGATAAAGATCAAGTGAGAATTCAATCTTTTTATAAGGCCTTTGAAGTTATGCCTTCTTGTTAAGATCCTAAGTCAACATCCTTGAGAGTACTAATCCATAGAAAGTGGTTGGACCTTTTCGAATGCACATCTCTATCTCTCTCTCTCTCTCACATTCCATTTTTTTATAAATATAGGCTTCCAATCCTTAAAATTAATCCCTCTTTTTGGTATGACTAGACTCTACAAAAATTTGTATTATAACACCATTTTATGTAATAAAGATTGAATTTCATCATTTTCCAAGCTAGACAGAAGTGTGTTCTATGAATTCATGTACTATGATTAATTGAATGTATGTTTCTTGCTTATGTCTAAGTTTTTCTCACCTTTAGGAAGTTATTAGTAGTTCTCATAGGTCATTATAAGTGTAATTTATAGTTTATTGTCTATCTTGAAAGTGGATATTTGCCCTCTCTTATTAATTTGATAACTGATTAATGCCTTATCTTAAAATATTTATGTGAGATTGATTATATTTGGTCTTAAAAGTGTCTCATAGTGTGTATTTTTTGATTTTTAGTGATAAAATCATTGGTGCATCACCTATTTTACATGCTTTATAATTTATTATCAAAATCTCTCTCCCTTTTTCCAATCAAGTGCTAGTTTAGTGTTAGTTTAGGTGATATATCTATAAGGAATCTAGCCTTATCCAAAGGTCTGATCTATTTTTAGTATACCCACAACCTATGATTAGTTCCATGTTGGACTACATTTGATTAAATGAATTGAATAATCTTCTACTCAACTAGGGTACAATCTAGAACACTAATAGTTTTGGCATGCTTAGTGGGACAGGTTTCTTAGGCATAATTGAAGTTTAAATATTGAGAATAAGAGATCAAAAAATTAGGAGACATATACCATCATAAAATTTGAATATCCTTCAAGTTGTAAAGCTTATAACATCCTTTAGATAGTGATTTAATGCCAAAGGTTACAATAAGATCATCAAGTAAAGGCAATCCTTTTGAACATATTAAACTACGTTCTACTTCTTATAAAAGATCAAGATTCAATAGTACAAGACCTTATCCTCCAAAGCAATATTAATCCTCTATTTAACCTATTATTTTATTCCAATCTATTATCCCCATAAGCTAAATCCTTTTTTCCCAAATAGTTATCAAGAATCAAGTGTTTGTCCCATTTAATAGGGGTAGTCCCATAAATTTATCCCAATATTATGACATTCTTGTGTTTTCCCTAAAAATTATCCCTTTCTTCTCAAGATAATGTGATAAAAATACTGCTATTGAACATATCCAAGATGTTTCCAATCTATGTTTTGTTCATAATATTACTCAAGATAATGTGGATATCAAATTGCTTATTTCCTCCTTTAAGGGGAAAGCATTGCAATGGTATAAAAATATTCCATTGAACTCTATTTCTACTTGGGATGATTTAGGTGCAGCCTTAGTTAAGCAATTTGAAGACATCTCTGATCATCTATCTTTGGTTGAATAACTAACTACCATATAAAGGTACCCATATGAGTTTATGTTTGATTTTATCCTTAGATTATAAAAGACATGGGAGAGGATCCTTGAATTGGTTAGAACATCCCCAAATTATGTATTTTTGTACTATCTTAAGGCCCTTAATTCTGATAAGTGTCATGATACAATATATGGGTGGTAATACCTTTCCAAATGCTTATGAAATTACAATAAGGGTAGAAAATATCTTAATACAATATGGTAAACTTTACCCAAGGCATCTAATGCCTATAATCCTAGAATTATAACATGTTCCTCCTCCTCCTCAATTTCCCCAAGTTCCATCTATATATCCTATTCCATCTCCAAAAGTTAAAATTTTAGCTCCTCCTAATCAATCTAATGAGATTGGTGATCTAAAAAACATGTTACAAGATTTTGGAAATGAGATTGTTCACCTCAAGAGATAGTAGAAGCAAGATAGACCTTATCAATAAAAAAAACTAGAATACGTATTAGTATTTCAATAACCAATGACCCCCTTATCAAGGTTTCAAGGACAATAGGAAACCTTATCAAAATAAATGAGCCATAATCCAAACTAAGCCATATATATCCTTTGATCCTAATGCACCTTCTATTTCAAAATCCATTATTCCCCAAAATAACTTGATTCAAGATCTAGGTTGATAGCCTTCTAATGTAAATGACTCTCAAAATCAAGCTTTTATATCATAAAATATTACTATGCCACAAATGACACAATAAGAGTTCTCCATTCAAGGTGGTTAGTATCAAGACATTAATATATAATTCCAAGGATAAACTCAACAAATTCTATGGCATCCTAATTCTATCAATGTTAAATAGAAACTAGATTATCATATTGCATTCAACCAAGTTGGTAAAACTAGTAACACAAATGGTTAAGTGGCAGCTCTAACTAGAGATAAAATAAGAGAAGTTGAGGAAGCTCAAGATGTGAGAAATACTTATAATGTTTTTAGTTTTATTTCTAAGAATTTCAATGATCAAGTTGTGATTCCTATAGTATAGAAGATTCAAAATTTAAAAATAGTGAAGGTTCCCCAAATGCCTCTAACTAGAGAATAACCCATGTCTCAAAAGTTATATCCAAAGGTTAGTGGAACCTCATTCAATTTAATATATCAAATGAAGAAATAAAATTTTAGTATTATCATGTGGGATTCACTTGACATTATAGGGAAAAAGTATATTCTTATTGAAGATCTTTTAGATCTTAAGGTATCTAAAGAGTCAACTAAGAAACAAGGAGTTGTCTTGGCCAATTTAGACTGAAAAATCAAGTAACCTAATTAGTAGGTACATAAAATGAAAAATGTGGAAAAAAATAATTTAAAATTAAACAAATACCCCCTTTTATATTTATTTGATGGTTGGTGACTATTTAGTCCATAATTGTATGGTAGATAGTGGAACTAGTATCACTGTCATGCCCAAACAAATAACAAACAAGATTGGTCTTATCTATGAGCAAAATACCAAAGGAGTGTTGCAATTAGATGGATCACCTAAAAAGATAGTATACATAATAAAAGGCATAAAATTTACATTAAATTCTTGCCCCAATGTTGTTATTTATCAAGATATATTTTTAGTATACTTGCCTCCCTATTTTGCCATGTTCCTGTCAAGAGACTTTACTTCAAAGATTGGAGGATATTTGTTAGCTAATTAGACCTATTTAACATTTAAAACTAAGTATGGAACTAAGGTAATAATATGTTTTGAACCTATTTCAAGATTTCATATGAGCCATATATGCCAAGTATGGTGAACACTAATTATGTTATCTCAAACAAAGTACTAGAAAATAGTGAGGTGGAAACTAGATCACTTATAGACATAATCCTAGATATTTTCCTTGATAAATGGGATTCCTATTTACATGGACATGATCATTAAAATTTAATTTAATAATATCTACTTGGTGTCTATTATCTTCATGAAAATTATTCACCAGTTTCAACATTGATGAAATATGATCAACCTAGTGATGGACTGTGGTAGCTATATTTTGATGGATCCAAGAATAAACATGGCACTAGGGCTAGAATGATGTAAATTTATCTAGAAAATAAAATATATTTATTTTCTCTCAAGTTTTATTTTAGTTTTTCCAATAATGTTACTGAATATGAAGAACTATTACATGGTTTTCAATGGGTGAGAAAGATGAAGGTCAATTCCTTACAAAGTTTTGGAGATAGTGAACTGGTAGTTCACCAATTAAGGGGGCTTAATATATGCAAGAAACCACTACTTAAGTCCTATAAGCATAGATTATGGGACCTAATTTAATACTTTTAAGCTTTAAATATTGGGCCATATCAATAAATAATAACAAACATGTAGATAGGTTGGCTACTATTGGGTCACAATTCCGTATCCTAGATGACATAAAAAATGAAAAAAATCAATCACACATCAAGGTAGTTGTGAGACATTTTATCAAAGATAACCATGAAAATTGGAAAGTATTTAAACATTATATTTATATCATCATATTCTTCCAAGAGGAATCTAAATTTTACTCAAAGAACTAAGATAAGTATTTGTAGTAGTATGATGACCAGATTATGCAATTGAAGACAAACAAGTTGCCTAAAGGGTTGGTCACCCTTGAAAACATGTTTAGTAGAGATGATGAATTAAGAAAATAAAAATTTGTTTTATAAATAAAGGAAGAAAACTATACAAATGTAGAGATTAAAATTGGTTAGACTTTAAAACTAGGCAAAATTTGCACATCTTTAGAGAAAGAAACTTGTATTGAGTTATGTTCAAGTTTTCTAGATGTCTTTACATGGAAATACAATGACCTTAAAGGATTTGATACAAGTCTAGATAAACATACCATTGAGTTATAAGATGAGACTAGGACATTTAGATAGAGACAAATTCCTATTAACCCAAAGATTTAACCTTTGATGAGAGTTGAACTATGCAAGCTCATTGAGTCAGCTATAATATATCCAGTTAAGCACTCAAGTTTGGTGGCAAACCTTATTGAAGTATGGAAAAATAATGGTAAGATAAGGTTATTTGTTAACTTATATGACTTGAATAATGCCTCTCTTAATGACCACTATCCATTTCCATCAATGGAACAAATTTTACAGTTAGTTTTAGGTTTAGAAAGGTTCTCATAAATTGATGGTTATAGTGGATACAAAAAAAAATTGGTCAAAGAAGAAGACTAGTTCAAAATAACCTTCACCAAAGTGGGGGACATTTTCATATATAAATATTCCTTTTGGTTTATCTAATGTTGGAGCCACTTTTTAGAAGGCCATGGATGACATAATAATATTCTCTAATAGTACATATGAGCATATGATTCACCTCAGATAAGTGTTTGAAAGGTGTAGAGAATTTGGAGTATCTCTGAATCCAAAAACATGTGTTTTCTCTATTCATGAAAGTAGGCTTCTTAGACATGTAAGTTTAAAATATGGTACAAGCATAGATCATAATAGGATAGAATCAATTCTTGAACTTTCATTAGCTAAGCATAAGAAATCCTTTCAAAGATTTTTAGGCAAGATAAATTTCATAAGGAGATACATCTTAAATTTTGATACTTTAGCTAGGCTACTCATAGCCATGCTAAATAAGGGCCAAAGTTTAGCTGGTCCAAAGGAGTCAGAAGTTTTGAAGAGATCAAGAAAACTATAGTTAGTGCTCCTACACTCCTGAACCCTAACTTCATAAAATATTTATTCTTATAAAACTATGCTAACATTGACACAATTTTAGGTATTCTCATGTAACATAAAAAAGAGACTTTAGAGCATCTAATATCCTTATTCAATCAAGCCTTATAAGAATATGAAGTAAGGTATTATTTTGTTGAGAATCATGTACTTTTAGTCATATGGTCTCTTAAAATTTTATGTACTTGTCCAATAATAAGATATATTTAATGGTTGCACATCCAAGTGACAAAGATTTCCTTTTAAACAAAGATATAAATGACAAGAGATCTAGTTGGATAACCAAGGTCATTGAATATGATGTTGAGATCAAGGTCACAAACCTAGTTATAGGTAAAAGACTTTGTGAACATCTATCCCAAGAATTTCAAGAGACTAATGAACTAGTTATGGTGTCAAATGATGAAGTTACAAGTGATCAGGCCTCACATTCTAGCTAGTTCCAAGATATGGTAAGGTATTTATAGGATGGTATTTATCATTCTCATCTAACCCATTCAAAGAGGAGATATTTTAGATTACGTTCAATTCCTTTTCTTCTTGTTGATAATGTATTATTCAAAAATGATCTCAATGGCATATTGTTAAGATGCATAAAACTAGGCCAAACATAGAGGTTACTTGAGTAGTTCTATGATGGACATGGTAGAGGAAATTATTCATCAAGGATCACATCGCAAAAGATAATGAGAGTTTGGTATTATTAGCCAAGTTTATTTGGTGATTGTAATATATGGGCCAAGAAATGTAGATAGTGTGTCATGTTTGTTAGAAAGTTGAAGCTTGTATCCTTACCTCTCTAACCAATTTTAGTAAATAAACCCTTTGTCCAATGGGGATTGGAATTTATTGGTCTTATTAATCCCCCTTCAAGCTCAAGACACAAATGGATCCTAATTACCATAGGTTATTTTACTAGATGGACAAAGGTAATAGTATTAAAGGAAGCCAATGAATCTAATGTTTTAGAATTCTATGAAGGTTTGCTTACCAGATTTGGGGTTGTTTCAACCATAATTTATAATAATGCTATGGATTTTTTAGGATCTAGGATTAACCAGTGGGTAGTTCAACATAGTGGTTTCCTTAGTACCTCATAAATTTACTATCTATATGGCAATGGATTTACGGAGTCCACTAATAAGAATTTGTTGAAAATCATTAGGAGGATTGTAGAAGATAATAAAAGATTATGGCATCTCAAATTTAAGTCAGCTATGTGAACTGATAGGATCACCTATAAAAGGTCCATAGCTAATTCTCCATACAATTTAGTATATGGTCCATAGTAAAATGAGTCAAAATGAGTTAAAATGTCCCTAAGTTAAAGCTAATGAAAAGATATAAGATGGAAAAGATCCTAAAACATGGGTTCATCAAGCCAAAATCCAATGATGTATATTCACTGATAGGACAGTGGGCCCAATGAGATTTATGGTGCATGTGCATTCGTACATCCAAAATTAAGAGTGAAAAATCAAGTAAACATGTCAAAGGGATCTTATAGAAAGAAATCAAGGACTTGTGTGCATTAATACATCTAAATCTAATGGTTCGAGTAGAGTCAATAAGTTATCAAAATATGTGGGACAAAAAAGAATAAAGATAGTTGGGCATAATGTGAATGACCTAAATTGGAAATTGATGACCAATAAACATTAGGGAAATCTAAAGAGATTCTATTGAAGGTTGATGAACCAATTCCTTGATAAGGACCCATATCACCATTAGATCTTGATCAACAATAGACATTATCATATAAGCAAGATGATCAAGGACAAGGCTCCATTTCCATTGAAGTTTAAACAGGACCTCTAGTTGATAACTTTGAACATGTCAACCCTATTATAGAGTCATTCCATTAACATGTTCATTAATTTTAGATGAATAATCCTCATACATAGTGACCTTTCAGCTCTCACAAGGTTCTAGATGAATAACAGGTGTTTGATATTAGACCAAATACAGAGATAGAATATGGACTAGTGTTTGTCAAGTAAGGTCAACAAGTTTGAAGGTTTTCATGAATGTTGTGACTATGTGAAAGCCAATGGTATGAGATTGAGTATATATATATATATATATATATAGACCTAAGTTTGAGTTAGAATGAGTACAAACATAAATGTGTCATGAAGAATATACAAACATAAATATTTATGTGGGATTGATTTTATTTGGTCTTAAAAGTGTATCATAATGTTTATTATGCAAGTTTGAGTGATCTATTATTAGGATACCCATAACCTAAGATCAATCCTATGTTGGACTAGATTTGAGTAAAAGACTTGAATAATCTTCTATGTAGGTAGGGTGAAATCTAGAACAGTGAAATTGCCTTGTTAACCCAAGTGATAATGACACAGTGTGTAATGTGCTTGTCTTAATATGTTAGAAGGATGTTTGGTTGATATTTAGTTTTGTCATGGCTAGATATGATCAGGGATGAGTTTGGAGTTTTTGAGCATGTGCAAGGGGTCCTATCAAAAGTCAATAATTATTTAAATGATCATGTAAATGAGTGGAATTCATCTATTAGTCCATTATTTTCATCTAGACATTTTGGGTCTAGTGGCAAAAAATATGAGTAGGTAGTTTGTTGACATTACCATTGCCATGTGTGGATGATTTAAGTGGAGTTGGTCACATGGTTATGATCACATTAGTCCCTAATTCTATGTGAAAATTATAAAGTCATGTGATGAAGCACAATCCAAGATATATGGGTGCAAGTTGGGATCTCAGGAATTTTTGATATTGTATTCTATGTTCAAATAAAGCTGAGTACACATATTGATGATGTCAACATTTACACACATGGAGGTTTCAAGAGGAAATGGTCACATGGGTTTTTTTAGTATTATGCCTAGTTCTTATGTGTTAAATATTAGGTCATGTACCTAAGTTTGATAAAATATATGCAAGTGAAAATTTGGGCTCCCAAGTAGTTTGACATTGTTTCCCCATACTTAGCCAATTTTTCATGAGGTAAGAAATAACTAAGTAATTAATTTGGTGATCAAATATCTCACACATGTGGAAATTTTAGAGTAATATGATCATATGGGTTTTTTTAATTTTATATCTAGTTTATTTTCACTAAATTTTAGATCATGTGATGAAGTGCATCAAAAGATATGCATGTGAAAAGTTGTCCTTCCAAGAAATTCTTAACATTGTTGGCTATATGGTAGAAAACTCTAAGTGAGTAGATTAATGGAATTATATCTCATACTATGAAGGTTTCAAGATTAATTTGACACATAGATGGATTCTCCTATGTGAGGAGATCATATGGTCCAAATTTGAGAACATGTGAGTGAGGTAAAAGTTATTGAGGTTCAAAGTTGGCTTCTTAGATAGATTGTAATGGTTCCCATAATTAGTTAATTTTACACAAGGTAAAGTTTGAACATCATCGATATATTACATTTCTCTAAGATGTCAGGAAGTAGTGAGATGGTTCCAAGTGTTTAATGTTTAACACTATGTAGAGATAAAGATCGAGCTTCTTCCAAAGATCAATGGCGAGTGGGTGATCATGTAAATAAAAATCAATGGTGCATATTAAAGTCAAGAGGTCAAAGTGATAGTTGTCTAGAATGGATAAAGTGAGGACAATATTGAATATATCAACAAAGCACATGATGTAATAGTTGCAAGAGTACATGAGATGAGGTTAACATGTTCAAGGTTTAAAATTTGGCATTAGTACACTATATGTTAAAATTTAAGCTTCATAAAATGAGATCGATGGTGCATGTTTAATATAAGTAGTGAGGAATCAATATACAAACATGGTGTTTGATGTTTAATTGTGACCATTTGGATTCAAATATTTTAATTTAACAAAGGAAAAACTAGTGCTTAGTTTAGGTGTGATAACTTTTGATCTATGTCAAATTTGACCATGTTGTAAAAATAAAAGATGAAAAAAACTCCATGGAAAGTTTAATGAACCTAATTTGAATATATATAAGTATGAACAATACAAGTTATGAAGGTCTAAATTTTATTGTGTGTTTGACTATGTTCTACAAGTGACCTGATAAGGATGTTTGAGCTTGTTTTTCTATTGTTTTAATGTTTTAAAGATGAACTATTGATCAAAGCATGTATTATACTTCATGAGGGCCATTTTTATGCATTATGAAGGTTTGAATAATTGTATGAAGTATGAAAAAAGGTTTAGAATTTGACTATGTATTCGTTTATGGTGATTATGTGCATAGAATGTTATTTGAGCAAATTATGCTTATGTAGAAGGGTATTGTGATGGTTATTGGAACTTAAGGAGTCCCTACATATCATGTGGAATGGGTCCATGCATTTTTAATGTTCCTTTATTTCTTTATTTTCTTGAATAAGTGTCAAAGAGTTGAATGGGTCTCTATAGGACCTAAAAGTGACTTAGGCCTATTTGAAAGAAAGTTATGCTTAAGTGTGACCCATGTTAGATGACTTAAGGGTGAAGGTATTATGGCTGATAGAAAATATTATGATCATGTTAATTCATGATTTCTCTATAAATGGTAAAACCAAATGTGTTGGTTTCTAGACTTGTGAGTAAGACTAATACAAGGTTTATGTGACAATTATGTAGTGAAGGAAAGGTAGAGTGCCTAGTTGATGAGATAATAAGAAAATTAAATTTATGAATATGTGTGTGACCTATAGGTAATATTTATAATGTCATAATAGTGCTCTTATATTTTGAGGATATGTAAAGAGGTTTGAGTGTGCATATGAGGAGAGTTTGAGTGAAGAAGGAGAGAGATTATGGCATGCTTATGTGAGAGACCTGTATGAGATAGAGAGGGAGTTTGTGAAAGTGTTGAAAAAATATAGATCTATCTTTATGTGTTGAATACATCATTTCTAAGGTGGAGGTGTTTAACGAGGTTCTAAAATAATTGATCTTCGTTAGGGGTAATTTCTCCTTGTGAACTAGGTGTTTCACTAAAGGCCTTTGGTTAGGAGGATATGATCAAGGTTTTATAGTCTAAAGGAGTTAACCGATATCTTGTTTGTAATTTATTATAGGACAATATTCCATGTGTTTCAGGCTCAAGAGTGGGTTTTATTCCCCATGAGGATTTCCCATAGGAACTATGTGTTATGTGTTTGATCTTATGTATGCATTGAATTAATAAGATCTCTTTTTAATGTTTCTTGATCAAGTTAATATATATAGAGTGTTTAATATTTTTAAATTATTAGAATTAGAATTTAAATATTTGGTTTTACTAATTCACCCCACCTCTTAATGATTGTACCTCTAATAGTGTGTGTGCATGTGTATGTGTGTGTACACATTTTCATATTTATATATACCTATACATGTAATTCAAAATAATAATTCATTTATATACTACCTTGTAATTCAAATTCCACAACATGGGCTACATATCAATAAAAATACCATGCTATTAAATCTTACTAGACTTCCAATCCCTTCAAACATAATTTATTGTCACATAACATAGTTTAATCTTGTTTTTACATCCACAAGATTTATTTAATTTTATAGCCCTTTTATACATCATTAATAGTTTTTATAAGTTTTAAAAGGTTTAATATTATCCAAAATATACTTAGACTTCTTTTATTTTATCTCATTTTGATAATATATAGGTTTGTAAAAACTTTACCTCAGATATATACATCTAAATTTTATATATGATTCATACCACTGTATTTATATAATTTAAGATAAAGTATAAAAATTTAAAATAGTACTTAGGTTAATAAGAATTATTGGTCACTACCTAGCCCAATGTTTTAAATTGATTCAATGAACTTGTCCATTTACCACTCATCGAGAATGGTTTGGGAATAACATAGATATAATTTTAAAAATGTCTACTATTATCCAAAATATACTTAGTATTATTTTATTTTAACTCATTTTGATAATATATAAGTTTTTACAAACATTACCTCAGGTATATGCATATTAAGGTTCTATATGAATCATACCATTGTAGTTTTAAAATTTAAGATAAAGTCATTAAATTTAAAACAATACTTAGGTTAATAAGACTTATCAAACCCTACCTAGCCCAATGTTTTAAATTGATTCAAGAACTTGCCCAGTTTCTACTCATTGAGAATGGTTTACGAACAACAAAGTCTTAATATCCATCATACACAAGTCAATAACTATCTAAGTCATGCAAAAGTTAAATACTAAAACAAATTTATTTATTAGTGGTGGCTTTATAGTCACTAATATTTCCATTATTTTCAAATAGATGAGAAATTCATATATATAGGCCTGGGGATGGAATCGCATTCCATCTCCAGGTCTATAAATATGAAACCCTAATTTTTTCTATCATATACATTCAATTTTATTTTGAAAAAGGGCTAATCATCATGTTTGTAGGCCTATGGATTGGTCTGAGTTCCATTCCTAGGTTTATAAATATGAAACCATAGGTTTTTTCTACAAAACATACTATTATTTACATTCAATGAATATATTTTACAACCATATAAAAGAAACATATTTTATTTTGTTCCTTATTAAGAATAAATCTACAATTAACTCAGAATTTCAAACTCAAAGTTATTATGACCTAGTTTTACAATGGTTTCCACTTAAATGTATGGAATTTTAGCTTGTTTTCCTTCCTACTAATCCTATTATCCTTTTTCCCTACCACCATTGTCCTCTTTTTATTCCTCCTAACCTTTTTCCACTCCTCATCCATGTTTTTATGGCCATTTCAGTCTCCTACTAAAATTCAAGTGCTTCATTATGAAATCACCTTCACTTAAGTTTGATCTACATAATTTTCTTGTTATTTCATAGTCCATTACCCTAATTTAAATCATGACTGCCACATACAACTTCCTCATCATAAAAAAATTTCCAAGTTAAAATACAAACATAGAAACTAAAACCTAATTTCCTCCCATTCAAAATATGTGGTAATTTATTATTAAAAAATTTCCAAAATCAAAATACAAAGTTCAAAGTCAAAAAAATCTTTTAATCTAATTATTTTGGGTGATTTTACCCTATTTAACCCCATAGGTTACCAAAAAGTGACATAAAGGTATACAACTCACACAAAATCTAGAAACACTCAATACTCTTATAAGCTAAAATGCACCAATGGTTAAACATAACATAGTTTCGTTCATATTGAGATATTAGGGAAACACTAATAGTAAATACATAAACTTCACATATTGTGATAATAAAAAGCATAAAGACAAGTAAAAAAACTCAAAATAAATGTAAATATTCTTTACTAACTTCAATGATAAATAATACAAATCAACACTC